>JBBPUA010000314.1:0-21478 GCA_038094355.1 Afroboletus lepidellus | reverse complement strand
AGGTCGATGAGGTCACCAACACAGATACCAAATGCAGTCCACATCTGCCACATCATCACAAGGGCTCCACGGATGGGAGCAGGGGAACATTCGGCAGCGTACACGGGAACGGTGGCTGATTTTGGACCAATGCCGAATCCGAGGAAGAATCGAGCGATGAAGAGATGCCACCATGAATTAGTGAGACCAGACCAGATACAGGTGAGGAAGGATATCATGCAGGTGAGAAAAATGGTTTTCTTGCGGCCAAGCCATTGGTTGAGGGGGTCGGCCAACCAGCACGAGATGGTTGCGCAGCAGCTGCACACGCGTTCGATCAACAGTGGTAACCCGACGTCATGAAAACTTACAGATATGGCGCAGAGTTCACGACGCCAATTAACCATTGGTCTCGTTCTGATTAATGACTAAGACGACCTATGCATCAGATATAGAACCGGGGTGCTCACTGTTTGTTGGGTCATTGATTCCGAATTGGGCCGGGTATATAATCTGAGCACCGTTAATCACAGCCTCATCCATACCCTGCACTGCGGCGGCTAGCGAGGACATGACGACCATCTGGGGTAAGGAATTAGTGCGATGAAACATGAGCATGGAGATCAAACCGACGTAGTAAAGCATCCCAGTCTGTTTCCATTTGTGAGTGACTTCTTCCCTCAGGATGCGTTTGTCTTCCTCAGTGAAGTCGCCCAGGCGGGTGTATGCTATGGGAAAATATCACGCCTAGCACGCATGCATAGGTCATGAAACGCACCCTCAGGGTCCTGTGCGATAAGCGCACCCTTTTGTAAGTCGGTGAGAAGGTGCGTCAGTCCACGCTCCTTCGCGAAGACCTCGACGTCGGACAAGAGCTGCTCGCGGGGGATGCCCCGCAAAGGGTTAGCCAACTTTGCGTCGACATTGCTACGTGCGACGAGGTCGGCAGTGGACGACGTAAAAAAGCACGGTGGTGACTCACCTGATGGCTCGTGTCTGGGCGTCGAGCTTTGGGTGGTGCGCGTGGTGATGCTCGGCGCGCTTATCCTGTTTAATTTCTGATGCGCTCGACATCGTCGTTATGGACGGACGAGGGCGCACAGAAGGACAGCGGTGGGCGTCGACAAGTGGCGTTATGAGCCAAGGGAGTTTAAATACCGCCCGGGTGGGGTCATCTTGTGATGCCGGCATGCTTCAGTTGGACCCCCGTCGTCCAGTGGAGCAATCGCTTTTTTTGTGTCCGTCTAACCGAACACGCGGCAACTACAGCACACATCGATCAGATTGATCGCGGCCAGCCACGGGGCACTCTTATCGTAGTCTGAAAAGGTCGGGCCAATATCCTCGCGTGTTCAAGCCCTCGGATCGATTAGGTCATCCCATGTACAGCGTGCTACACCGCAATACAACTCACCTAGGCATACGGTAGTCTTCACGCAGCGCCATCCGACTTTCCAAGTAATATCTTATTCCTCGTTAAAGGCGTCGCCGCCGCTTATGAAATACACGCACACAGCACTCGAGAACCCTAGACTTGTACCCTGGAATGCTGTTCTTTCATCTAAACTCCACCGACGACCACTTAAATTCCATCCGGTGTGCTCCTTGGTATAGGCAGATATACAGAACCACTGAGCGCCTTCACTGCTTCCGGCCCATGAGGCGGATACCTTGCCTGTAGGAACGGCTCCGCTCTGAGTGAAACGGCGAGGCGCAAACAAATGTTAGCGCGGCTCAGGCACGCAGAAGCGGGTTATAACACACTCTTTCGGCATGTCGATGGAGCTTCGAAACTGTGTGAAAGTGTCGTATGTGTATTTCATGAACTGGTATCCATCTGAATCAGGGTTAGTCATGTGCCGCATCAAGAGTCATCCGCTCACATCCCGACTCGCCGACGCCAGCGAATGGCAGTTCATTCACTATGGTAAGGCAGGTGCATCAGAAACATAATCCGCAGTGGGTAGCCGGTGGCATATCAACGCCGTGGAGTGATCCTTGCGACCATGACGTCATGCCGGGCGGTATAACTTACCGCTCAGTTGCTGGAATGTATCATTGAAGACAATTCCGCCGCTTTGGGTCTCGTTGATGACTAAATAATGTGTGAGACAAATGACGAGTAGAGGTCAAAAGCTTACGCCTCTGTTTTACCATCGGGTCTTCCGTAAACGCATACAGCACAAGTGGGTGAGGTCTTTTTGGCTTGGTCAGTACACAGTCATGTGCACGTGGCCGAGCGTACCGCGCATTGATAAAGCCGAGTGCTTCATTCAAGCCATCCACTGGGACGATGGCCAGTATAGGGCCAAAGAGTTCCCTGTGGCACAAGATGAGATACGAGTCGTTCAAGCTGCGCCAACATGTACTCTTCCAGTAGAGCATCACCTTCCTTAACGTTCTTGATAACGGTAGGTTCGATTCGCTTGCTCACTGCCTCCCTCTTTCCGTCAAAAACATCTGTTACTTTCTCACCCTTCGTATGATCAAGTAGAAAGCTCAGTCGATCAAAGTGGAATTGGTTCACGATACTCCCATAGTGCGCAGAGCCGATCGCACCATTCGGAAAGAAAGACTTGTATGCCTTCTTGAGGCTTTGGACGAATTCGTCTTGTTTTGTCCAGGGTATGAGAATATAATCAGGTGAAACGCAGATCTGATACGTCAAGTGCCATCATGTGACAACCTCAAAATAGGTTGACTTACCTGTCCAGCATTGTTACATTTTCCCCACAGAATGCGTTTAGCCGCCAAATCCATATCATAAGCAGAATCCACGAGCACGGGACTTTTCCCACCCAGTTCAAGCGAGAGTGGAGTGAGATGTTCGGCAGCAGCGGAAGCGATGATGCGGGCCACTCGACCATTTCCTGTATAGAAAATGTGATCCCACTGCAGTTCGAGAAGCTTGGTGGCCTCTGGAACGGCACCGTTCACGACCCGATAGGCGGAAGAGTCAAGATACTTCGGAAGCAGATTTGCGAGGAGCTGGGAGAAGTGAGGGACAGCTTCCGAAAGTTTGACCACAGCGCAGCAACCAGCCGCAACAGCCCCTAAGAGAGGCTGGAAAGTAAGGATGAACGGGTAGTTCCATGGCCTACGATATCCTCGCCAGTCAAACGCAGCCCTGTTCGGACGAAGAACATCAGAACGCACGAAATGATCAGTACGGTGCCCCTGGGTGCCTTGTGGATCCTATATGGAGTTACGATTCCACATGTTAGATCGCCGACTTGGACTAGAGAAGGCCCATGGAGTGGGACTCACGTCGGTTTCCATGCTTTTTGCCAGTCCGGCACCTCGGGATGCTCAGGCGCCGCCCATGTGTCCAACAGCCCGGCGCTCTTGATCGCCCGTTCGACGATAGGACCAACCTCAGCAAAGAGCACCTCCGTCCTCGGTTTTGAGAGGTCCTTGGCAAGCGCGTCGCAGACTGCCTCGACCTCGTTTTGGGCCAACCGAGCGATCTGGAAGAGCTGGTGTTTACGCCAGGCGAGCGGGCGGGTGACGCCCGTGTTGAACGTCGCTCGAAGCGTCTGCCTGATCTGCGGGCAATCGTGATGTCCAATCGCAACCGACTGGGGAAAGCGCTCACCTTGGGGATCTCCTCGACAGGGGTAATATTGACGGGGGTCGTCATGATTCACCTGTCACAGCGGCTGGCGGTAAGATGAAACAGCGGGCGTGGGCAATTTATCAGGTCCTGTTTCCCTTTCCAAATACTTGATGACGTCGACAATCCCAGGAACCTCCATGCTGGCAATCCCGAATGTATTTGCAACCTCAATGGGCATTGTAATACAAAAGCGCACTCATATACAAACCCTTTCTTACAGCCTACAGGTTCAGTATTTGTACAACAAGATAGGAAGCTTTCCGTCCACGATCTTGCTCATTCTTCCCCAACTGTTACCCAGCTCTCGTGCCCCAACGACCTAATCGATAAAGTTTGTCAGCTGCATGTACCCCAGGAAAGACGTATCGCACTTGGTACCATCGTCTGATTCGGCACCTTGGGCCCACGTCCCATCGGAAACAACTAGTTTCACGGTCTTGACTTCGAACCCGCGGAAATCCAACTCCAATCGGGGTGCAGTGGCATGACCATCGACATCCACGTCAGACGCAAGCGACAGTGATGTCTTGTGATCCTCAAGCAAGTTCGTCAAGGAAGCGTCTACGACTTCCACGAAGGGAGAGATCCGCAACGTGACACGTCCATGACCACCAAAGGCCTCGTACAGCCTCAGGATGACAGTCTTGTTCGCATTCTTGGACACGAAGTTGTCGTCCTCGCCTCGCTTTATCGTTTCGAGGAAGACGTTTGGAGAACCCTCCAGCCAAAAGGGGGATCTGGGAACGATCGGCTGCTGCGCGTTCGCAGGCACGGCTCTCACTGAGCACGGACGGACGTCAGCTCTCTGCCAAATGCATCTTAAAGTGTCTTTACGCACGGTGGAGAGGTGAGTTAAAAATATAAGCGGCCTTTGGGACGTCGGATTCCAAGAAGGAACCAACGTGCGGCATGATTGCCCATGAAATCTCATGTTTTCCTACACGTTTACGAGTGGACTTGAACCATTCCCACAGGCACTCAAGGTGGACAGCGTAGCGTACCTTGGTCCTGCTCGGGATCAGGGGCCGTAGCCGACCTCAAAAGTGAAAGACGAAGAACGTTTCCTTCGCATGCATACCCGTACTTGGACTCGGATAAGAGCGCGACGCCATAACCATATTCGCTGAAATCTGCGAACTGCGCGAGGATTAGAGGTGGCAAAAATCAAGAACAACTGCATACCTTGTGCCCACAAACTTCAAACTTGGCTGCCTCACGTGTAGTATTCTTGTGCGTCGGTCGCTGTACCCAGCCAAACTGAGTTTCATATGTGGCGGCCGTGTTGTTAATGTCAAGTGGCAGCTCGACTATCCCGACTAGTTATCGAGAGCCAGTAAACAAGGTAAAGAAGTGCTTACATTTCAGGAATTTGTGCCTTTCGTGCCAATCAACCTCGGCATCGAAGGTAAAGAGTGGGCGCGCATTCTCCTTGAAGGTGGCTACAGCACAAGTGTCAGCCACATTTCGAAATCCATGTACGTGAATGGCTTGCTTGAGAACGCGTCCAAAGAAATCTATTGAACTTTTATCATTGTGACGAGCAGGAACGGAAGGGTTAGATACGCACAGTGACGTTGATCGTGCTCTTTCCGTACTTGACCTGTGTTTGCACAGCGGCTCTGATGGATCCTTCAGTGACGACACGAACGCCAGAGAACTTAAGGCGCGTTGGCGTTTCCAAATGGTGAATCTCGACATCTTTGAAAAAGTGTCAAAGTAAAGTATAAACATAGGTCGAGAGCAAACCCCATGCATCCCAGTAGTTGGGCTGATCCTCAAAAATCACCAGTCCGCCAGTACTACCTTTCGGGATCAACTCTCGCTTAAGTTTCAGATCGTACAAGCTAGTGATGCGGCCTTGCGAGATCGTGAGTTGGAGAACTGGACTCCTCAGGATAATGTGGTCTGAGCCATTGGTGTATGCTGGAGAAAGTATGTCAGATCGAGAACTGCGGAGTTGAATAAACTTGCCTGACACCGGACCATGTTCAGTGGATACAACCGTTGGTTGCGCTAGCATCTCATTTTCTGGGGTCTCCAGTAGCACGTAACCACACTTTCCATCCATGCTCGTTTGAGTAGGCTTCGAAACCAAGTTCTGACCCACTCCAGGAATAGGCGTCTTGATGATATCACGACGAGCGAACGACGTCGCGTTGACTGCTATAACGTTGAACGACTGCGAAACTGCAGGAATTCCGGATAGCGGCACGGAGTTGGATAGGACGCCGAGGGCGTTTTCAAGAAGATCTTGGCAATCGTTGCGTACCTCGGTGTACAGCTGCTCAGCATCCTTGTATACCATGCCTCTGTCAGGTAATCAGTTCAGTGCTCTTTCTGTACTTCATGAGGCTTACATGGAGGATCCGGGAAGAACTGCAATTAGAAGTCGATCAGGCCATGCAAAAAAGATAGTTTCGCTTTCAGGTCAAACGTACCATCATGGACTGTAACAAGTTATTAGTTACTAGTTAAGGAGTGAACAAAATCAGGTGTACAAACATTGATTCAACAGCACCTTCTCCCAACAATCATCAATAGTCGCCTTTGGATATACATACGAGCTCCTTGCGGATTTGAAGAGCGTTGCAAAGGTCGCAAGACGCTTGCGAAATGTTTCAACTTCAGAGAGGCAGGCGACATGAACGTCACATACCTCAACATCCCGCAGCAATATCTCACACTTTCTGTTTCCCTTTTTGATGGAACCTTCAGAGTAAAACATGAGTAGGTATCTCTTGGACTTCAACATTCACACTGACCGTGGGAAGTATATGTACCACGGTGGAGCTGACAAGACGATACATGAAATGAAATTTAGTATCGAGAAAGACCGTACCTCAAGATATAGTTCTCCACGCCTGTCATCGTGAATAAACAGTACAACGAAGACAGAAAGCACGCACCAGAGAGGAAGTGTTTTACCTTCCTTTGATTCCCGTTCTATGTCTTCGTAGAACTGCTCTGCAGTGCTGCCCATACTCACTGGCGGGAGGTCACGGTAAGCGTTGTTGACTGCGCGGATTCGGCGAAGCTATCCAATTGTTAAAGAACGTACAACTATATGGGCACAAACGTACATTCTCAAGCATCTTTGGAAGAGCTCCGCCACCGCCATCACCATTTCCGAAGAGGAGAAGAGCGGTAGCGTTTGATTCGAGATTCTACTGCAATTGAAATAACAAAATTTAGCTGGGCAGATAAGACAGACCTTGTGATTTGAGATTCCTTTATTTACATCGCCAACGGTTGCTTGCGCTGTGTAGGTATCTGCAAAGCGACCGTGTCACTGCAGTTGTCTAACGTGATCTCACGAATCTCCTACCAACTGGAGTCATGTGACACAAGACTTGGGTGCCATCGATGCCTACCCAATTAAAGGTAGAGTGAGGAAAGCCATTTCTGTCATCGCGGTTTGTCATCTGAGAGGCCCATTGAAAATAATAAATTGATCCAGCGACGTACATATTGTTCCTGGCGGGAGAACCGATTACAAGAAGTTTTTGCCCGACCAACTGGTTCGCTTACCATGAGAGCTTCTGCGTGAAGAAATACTTCATCCCAGAATTTCTGATCAACTGGGGATATGCGGCAGTCAACCCAAAGGAATCGGGTAGCCAGGCTGTCTCGCATCGTCGACCGAACCGAGACTCGAAATACCTCTGGCCGTACAGAAACTGTCGGACAAGAGCCTCACCGGATGGTATGTTTCCGTCGTTTTCGACCCAAGAACCACCAACGAGGTGAAATTGTCCAGACTCAACCCTCTGTTGAATCTTCTTAAAGAGGGGTGGATATTGCTGTATCAACCCCTCGGTTCAGCTTATTCATTGGCGTGAAGTAACGATAGAAATACCTGTTCCAACCACTTGAATTGTTGTGCTTGTGAGCAAGCAAACGTGTGCTCCGGGTAGCGCTCCATGAGATCGAGTTGTGTCGACCAGGATCTCGCAGTCTTCTGCTGCGTAGCTTGATATGGCCATAGCCAAGCCGTATCCTGTGTAATGTATTAGTACTTCTTTGCCGTAGGACTTTGTATCTTACAATGTGGCAGTTTGAGATGCCAACGACTTGGGCTTTCGGGCCCTCGTGGTAGATGTCTGCCCCTTTCGCCTGCCAACCTCTCCCAAAGACCTCTTCCGCAATCGTTCTCATTTGCGCGATATTTTCTGCGTCGCCTGTCTTGAATGCATTCATGATTGCATTTGCAGTCACCAGCGCCTTGTTTTGCAGGGGACTATTACCAGGTAGAGTATCGACGAGCTCTCTGAGGGTGTTGAAGTCCCACATGAGGTGCCCTGTAATAATGATGAGCAAAATTCTACAACACTATCCTTGGACACACATGCTTCCTGATTGGGGACTACCAAATCAGCGGACGCCAAGTTGAAGTATCTGTTCATCTGGGAACCATGATGAACACGGTGCAAAGAGTAAAACGAGCTCTCTCACGTCTGGCGGGGCGATGATATCACCATTCCATGGTACTCCAAACATTCCATTGCAGCTAGATTCGATGACTACCTCGTAGGTTCCCCGTTCCACCGCGTCATGAGGAATGATGTGTTCCACACGACGATCACCTCCATAGCCACCAGTGATTCCTAAAAGCGGGGTGAGTTGCTCGGATAACGAATGAAGTTCTCGAGACAAACCCTGCAATGGTAATCCCTCTGGGGTGAATACCATGGCTTCGCATCCAGGATCGAACTCGACTGCCAGCTGGTCAAATCTATCTCGGTACGAAAGTAAGAAACTAGCGCACGCTGGACACGTTCGTACTGTTTCCAGTCAGAGGGGATTGTCACCTTGACCTTCCACCAATGATTTGTCTAAGCAGAGGGTCGTTGTCAGCCAAATTACCTGAAAGCAATGGTGTAGCATAGCCGTACCCCTTGTGATCGAGTGAGATGTGGACCATAGGAAGCATATGAAACAGACTCACATGATGGCCCGAACGAATCGCCTTTCCTAGCAGGCTTAAACGTTTGTTGAATAGCTTCCTCGAACAAGGGTTTCGAGAGTCCAGGGGCGCTCCAGACTTGCAAGTCCACGCATTCAGGACCATCACGTCTGTGCACATAAAGGACAGAAGAGAGGTTTACGGACTCATAACGACCGCCGAGGAAGGACGACAACCGGCTTTGTGTCAGGTGTTTGATCCATTTCGCTCCTGAACCGTAATTAAGCTCTGGATAGTCGCCGGAACCGTGGTTGTGGGCCATTAAGTCGAGCAGGCTTTGTGATGGCCAACGCAAGAGGATCGTGGGTAGGCGTCGTCGCCTTAAAAGTTGAAACTGCCGCGGCGGTGTATATATAGCCTCGTGATCTGATGGCGACCTTGAACGGAGTTCCAGGAAAACCCGCCAGTTGCCCTCGGTGAGGTGTTCTTACACCGCTAAGTATCAGATCACCGTCATCTGCTAGGGCCGAATCCAAGCACAGTGGATGGGTTGAACGACCTAAGTACTTCTACATGCGACGTAGCAGTTTCCAATGTGAAACGAAGAAGTGGTCTAGAATATTGTTCTTCGTCACATGATGCCAGCAATAATTGATCTCCGTTTTCAGCACGGACTCCGCCCATCAGCTTATCGAACTATCGAGTTACCGCCGTGACTCTAGTTTCACATTGACCGGAGCCAAATCCTCAACGATCACTGAGATGGTTTCTGCTACCTTATCCTCGCCCCTTGGACTATTTCACCGATCCAGTTGGAGAAGCAATTGCGCGAGTTCCCATGCTATCAAGGTTTATTGATGTGGACCCATAGGCACACCCCTGTAACCTTGGCTAAACTAAGGCGTAGCTTTGCGTCCGTGCTATATGCGGGAGATGCGCGGTCGCCTCGCTCGTGATTTAGGGCACAACGGGGACCAACATGGACCAACGGAAAGGTCGTATTAACTCCCTTCAGCTGTATTTCTTCGCTTAGAACTTTGCCGCTCGCATTACTCCCGGTCCCTCACTCGGCACGCACGATTCGCATTCGACTTGCACCTCTCTGAAAACATGTCCATCATCTTGGAAGCGGGCAATTCTGACCTTGACGTTGACCTGACCTCTGTCAGACATGCAGAGGATTGCTTTACGATTCTTAACGATCATGTGGACGAAACAAGTGCCCCACACACATCTATTGCTTTGGATGATTCTCGATCAGTGTCCTCCGACTCGTCATTTCTACATATTGATCTTGGCGATGAAATCGAAGATGAAGAAATCGATACTACCGAAACCATCGATCTCGAAGAACAGCAAGCCAACCCAGGACTAGAAGACGTGAGTAGGCCACCCCTGCCAAAAAGTCTATTCACAGCTAATATTTGATAGGCTGAAGTTGAAGCCACGGAGCAATCACACTCCAGCCAGGACTTTTCTTCCTCTATCCCGGGCATGTATCGTATTCTCGACTTGATCAGCGAGCGTGGTACCAGTGGTTTGGGTACGATGGTATAACGGCGTCTCAACTTACCACTGACGCCCTCCAAGTTGATAAGATCATCATCGCTCAAGATTCTCTTAAGCGCTTTCTGAATGAGATATCTCCCGGAGCTTACGCGTCCTTGACGAAGGTCGATTTTAAGGCTCTCGACAAATTCCAAGTCAGCCCAATTGGGATCTATGGCGGCAAAGAAGAAATTGTTCACTTCTTGATTTCCATGGCTGTCGTTGACGAGGCCATGTGGGTGGCTGTCTCGCCTCTAATTTATTTATTGTCGCTGACATGTCGGCAGCTCGTCCAAGTTACTTGGTTCCCCGGAAGAAAAAAATGCAAAGCCGGCCCTCTGTTCTGGCCTATACATCTGCCGCGTTCCTGAGTCTGTTGACTCGACGAAGAGGATGTATGTCATTTATTGGCCTGAAGAGTCGACGTGGGACGACGACGCATCGTCACCTGTGCGCCGAAATCGGATCACTTTTATGAGGTGAAGTTATCTTAGAACTTAGTGAACAGATTCACCGATACTAAATTTTTTCCAGGTACCTAACGAAGATTTGTGACCAAGTTATAGCGTTGATCTCCGAGGACCATGCAAAATCCATGATCTGGAGCAATCCGGTTAGCGATGACCAGCTCTCTGAATCCAACGAAGATGACACCGATCGGCTATTCACGTTCGAGGTTGCAAAAACAAAGGAACAAGAGGAAGGCGTCTCCGTGCGCCAAGGTTTTGAGGCATGTTAATCTTTCATTTATCTACCTGATTACTAATGACTCACTGGCTCACTAGTGTGCTACTGATGAGCTCGTACACACTGAACTACACCCGGAGTGTAACATGGACCCAGTGCTCTTTAAGCCACGCCTCTTATTTGGCGAAACGAGACAAGGCTTCATGACCACCCGATATATCCCTATCAAGCGCTCTGTCAAGGCTCTGAACTCATTCAAGCTTACCGCCTTTTTGCTACAGGATGCCTTGTACGTATCCCAAGCCGCATTTCTCTTTAAGTAAGTTTCTCTAACTCCTTGCAGGCTGAAGGAGCATCTGGAAATATCAGAAAGTATTAGTCCTAAATCGCTCAATAACCTTGTCCGATTGGGGCTTAATAAGCGTTTCCCTGACGAATGTGGTGTCTGGGTGAAGGATGTTCATGCCATTAAGTCGGCATATTCGAAGGATGTGGAAGCTCAGCAAAAGAAGGCCCAGAACCAACTGAACGAGACCAGAGTCCAGACGGAATCAAGCGTCCGGTTTGCAGTTGTTAACGCTGTATTTGCTAACTTTCCGTCCGTTGTCATCCTCTCCCTTCGATGACCTGTTGACAAACGCGTTTATAGTACGCTCGATCGTAGCCGGTCCTTCGCATCTGTCCCAGACCTTACTTCTGACGAGGAATCGAGATTAAATCGTAAGTTTTGTGCCGGTGATGCCGCTTTCATATCGACGTCATTTCCTAGAATCCTATTTCAACCTAACAGCAGTCCATCCACGTATTTCGGAGAATTTCACAGACGAGCTGCGGCGAGCCAGCTGCAAGAATATCATCGACGACAATTTCCGAAAATCAAAGGAAAAAATTCTTCTTACCCTCTATTTGTTACAGAACCTCATCAAAATGACCGAAACTCAACGAACTACACTAGTTCGCTCGGTTTCCAAGGATAACAGGCGGCAGTTACTTACTGTCCTGGCCGCCATCCTCCACGAGATCGCGATGCCAGCAGACGAATCACCCAAGCCAACGTCAGCTGAGAGACAAAGCGCTGAAAAGATGCTCAGGGAAGGTAGCAACGAACCTTCTCTTATCAGCGACACAGACTTCGTCGCTGACTTCGAGGGCCTCTCATCCACTGTGCCTCTGTTGCAGGAAGCGATAAATGTCGCGAGGGACCAAGCGCAGAAATACCTGGGAAATGTTGTGGAAAAGCTTTGTCGTACTCTTCTCACTTCTACTCGTCGCATACAACTAGACGATATCCAGCAACAGTTGAAGCTCGACGCGGATCGTCGCAGTGAGCAAGAAATTCGTGAAAATGGTCGCTCCCTGATCCAGAAGGTGAACACTCTATCGCAATCATGTGACTCACTGTAAGGGCCTTTTCCGACTAGCTTATGGACGCCGGCTAATCATTTATTTCAAGTCATACACTGCGCCTGAAGTCTGTCCTACAATGTAGGAACTTTAGTGACCGCCGCGATAAATGTATGCGCGAATTCGCGGCGCTGCTGTACGTGCTAACCAAGGGTTACAGATCCACAGAGCTTTGATATCACTGGCCAGCGGGAGACACTGAAGGAGCCTTCGCTGGAATTCACAATCCACCTGATGCACCTGACGACACAAGATCAGCACGAACTCCAGCTTGATTCAACAAGGGTTCCAAGTCCACGTTTCAAGGAGTCCTACACTTTTCAGCTACCCTTGGGGTTCTTGGTCTCGTGAGACTGATATCTGATCACTTCTCGTTTGCTGACTGACGAATTTACAGGCATTCGCAACTCCTCGAGGGCGACAGACTGCTCCTTGTCCTGATTGACCATAACGCCAACCTCCACCTTCACTTAGATCACCTCAATAACATCGAAAGATCCATTGGACGCGAACGTGGGAAGATACTTCATCGAGATAAGATTGGCGGAGATTTCTTGTTGGCGTTCGACGAATCCCAAGCTATGCTGGCTGTGGTTTCCTGCGACAAGGTACTTATTCAAGACATTTTAAGGTCATGCTGAAGTTTATGGCTCCTCAGTTGCAGTTAAACGTCTTTGTTTACGATGATAGTCGAGGGTTTACTGCATCCGGTAGCGCCATCAATCTGAACGCGTGGTATAGTGAAGGAACGACGATAAAGAAGGCATGTTTTACCTCTGGAAGCGAGGAACTATTACTTGTCGACTCCCAAGCAATCGCCCGTGTATTCTCACTTACCACCATGCAATTTCGGTGCGTGGGTGAACTTGGACCAACTTATACTGTAATGTGGTTGACAAATTCATCAGGCCGGCCTCGTTGGATCTACATCACATCCCGATTGATGTTCATTCTTCCCCGGACGGCTCGTGTTTCATAACTGTTACCTCGGATGGTGCTTCCACTAGTATAATCGCTTATCATTGGAGCACCTTTGGGTCTAGCGATGGGGTCACGCTTCCTATCGCCGATTGGGCACGTGACAGTCCCTTGGTCATCAGCTCGCTCGTCCGCAAGAGCGCTGTGTATCTCTTGAAGCTGGACCTATCTACTCACACTTGCACCTCTGTTGCACTTGATATCACCCGACGAATTACCGAGTTCATGTTTAGGGAAAAGGACAGCCACGGCTCTTTGTCAAGAGATATTCATCTCACTGCGCACAACTGTCTTATTGAATGTCACGCTGATGTATGGACACGCTTTCCGGTCGTTCCAGCGGTCCAGCGCGCCACTATTTCATCCAGCGATCGTCATTGTCATTCGATTCTCTTCGTCACTGACCGGGACCACAATCGTTATCAGCCCCACTTTGCAAACATGATCGAGACATTTGAAAGGACATCAAAGAAACCCACTGGGGACAAGCTCAGCACCCTTGCAATCTCCGCGACGACATTTGACAGCTTTGTAACCAACTTTTCCCCTGATGCACCATGGGACGATATATCAACGTTTAAGGTTGGGGAATGGGTCGTCGACATTCTCTGCCTCATTCCTATCCATCTGGCGCTCGCCAGAGATAATCGTTTCGTTCCACTCAAGGATGGCGTATACTCTGTCGAGGCCGAAAAGGCGTTACTCGGTGCCGAGATCAACACTATCGTGGATTCGATATCGTTCGGGTGGTATGAGTCTATATTCCAGTCCTACATGGCAGATAAGGTGGAGCCCTCTGTATGCTCGACTCGCCCTAAATTGACGCTCGCACTTTTCGCCAGCGTGTTCGCGTTGTGTCCTCAATGGGAGAGCAATCTGTCGGGAAAAGTTTTACCCTCAATCATCTTGTCGATACATCATTCGCTGGATCGGCAATGCGGACCACTGAGGGGGTTTGGATGTCCGTTACGCCAACTAAAGAGGCCCTGATTGTTGCACTTGATTTTGAAGGTATGTCCGTATGGAATTACTCTCGGCAAGCAATGCCCAAACCACCTTCACAGGCGTACATAGCATAGAGCGCTCAGCCCAGGAGGATACACTTCTTGTTCTTTTTAACACAGCCATATCAAATCTGGTGCATCTGACTCTATCCGTGATGAAAGAAAACTCTTAATCTCCATTTCTCAGGTCCTTTTCCGCAATAATTTTGCTCTCAGTCGTGATATTTCTGGACTCTTCCAATCATTCCAGTCTAGCTCGACGGTTCTGGACCCTGTCGCAAACCCGGCTCTTTTCCAATCTACCCTAGTGATTATCATCAAAGATGTCGTTGACTCCGATAAAACGGAAATCGCACGAGAGTAAGCACTCCGGAGTCAATGCCTTTCTACATGTCGTGATAGAGGTTTGTTCCAGGTTCTCGCTCAAGTTCCAACAAATAGTTGAAGAAGAACAAGATGCCAATTTCATATCTCGTTTGCATGGTGGCAAGCTCAATATCATTCCATGGTAATATTCATACCTGTCTCTCACTAGGTTAGTTTAGTCATACCTTCCTAACAGGCCAGTTATCGAGTCGAGGGAATTCTACAAATTGTTCCCGACACTAAAGCGGCGCCTTGATCAGCAAGATGTTACTCACAAAGCGGCGGGAGAGTTCTTGCACCTGATGAAGACACTGATGGCGAAATTAAAGGTAATATTCGTTACGGTTGGACCAGGCCATGCACATGCTAAAGTTTTCCAGGCGAATGATTGGGGAACACTTACTCGTGCGGCCCCTCTGTTAGGTTCAGTTTAGTCATTGAGTCTCTCTTTAGAAACCATGGCATCGCATCGTGCGCAGCTCTTGCTAAGCATCCTACCGACCGCGCTGGCTTTTGGTATGCAAGATATGGAGCCCGAAATTGAGTCACTGAAGGTACGATCTGGAGCATTCTACAGAACTGCCGATGTAATAGCCCTCCACAGAACATAGACACCGACATACCGATTGACTTCCCAGATAGCGACGCTCGTTTCTTTGTCGCAAACGTAGAACACTCTCGAGAGATGAGTCGCGAAGAAGTCTTGGAAACACTCATTATGGAGTGGTTTGAGTTTGATTCCCGCCAGCTCGTTCCCGATACCCAGTGGGTAGAGGAGCTCGCTCAGTACTTGGAAGACCTGGTGGAAATGCGTATTGGCCGTGTGCGGGCATGGGTCAAGTCAAACTTGACCCGTTTCCAGGCTGGTCATGAGAGCGTCATGGAGCTCCAGCGGACTCTTGATAGCGCCGTGATCGACCTGAAGAGCAGTGTACAACTCTGTCGGATGCAATGTGGATCTTGTCAACTGTTCTGTGTTCAGAACCGATTACATGATGGCATGCATGATTGCAAGAGCACACATACTTGCACGCAATCTTGTGAGTATTGTGCAGAGGCGGGCGAGCTTGCAGATGAGAAAAGGGAATGTTCAATGATGTCAGTAACATCTGAACTTTTATGAAGTTTTCTGACCACTATTTTCTCAGAGCTGGTCATTCTGGAAAGCACATGTGAGCGGATTTATTATTGAACATGCTGTGATTTGATCATGATCTACGTTCAGATGTTCGGTCGATGTTCATTTATGTGGTGCGCCGTGCAAGCTCCGTGGTAAAAATGGATGTCTCCAAGGATGTACCAAAGTATGACTGTTGCGAGCTTGACTAGCTATTACTTATTCCTTCAAGGTGTCGGGTCACGAGGACGATGACCACCAATGCGCAGCGATTACGCATGCCTGTGGCGAGGTATGTCGTACTCCGCTTCACCTCATATCATAGAATATCCCGTATTTCTAGCCCTGCGATCTCCATACGTCAACCTCCGCAAACGAATGGTACAAGTGCAAAGGGAGGTGTGGAATATCTGTGTAGGTCCTTGTTAGTTAATGTGTTAACCATCTAATCGCTTTGTCCTTAGTGACGTCGAGCACGAACGTCACAAGTGTGACGCACAGTATTGCCCAATACCTTGCCAACTTTGCAAGCGCCTCTGCTCAAGTACTGATCACTTACATGCATTGGAAGAAGAAGCCGTCCATCTTTGTGGGTACGTAGCTCCCAGCAATCTTTCACAACTACGGACCGAAATGCATTCCTTAGGAAACCGCACACCTGTCCTCAGCGATGTACCGCGCCTGGTGTATGCGAAATCGACACCGCTCCCGAATCGATTGAAGAGACATTCAAGGGGATGCACGAATGCTTCCAGTACACAAAGGTATACATTCTCTTCTCCCTTACGTTCTGGCACTGAACACATTTTCTGTGGGGGTGCAGTATTCACAAGGTGAATCTTTGCGAGTTTATCGTTGGCTGGTTATTGATATTAGATGCATAGTTGCCAAACGGCTTAAATGCGTCAAACTTATCCCTCCGGATCAACTACAGCATCAAGGTTCGCATGACCACAGCCTGGACCCGGACGTCATCCACTATTGTCAAGCAAGGTCTGTTGGTCTGGCAACATTTGTCTTTCGAGCTAACGTGCAAACAGATGTACCAGCTGCCAATACTACTGTACCCTTCCGTTGGGTACGATTTCAGGTCCTGTGCTTACATCATGAAGGCTGATTCCGCTGTTTAAATAGGACATTCTCAGAAAGAGCACGAAACTCGCCATGGCTCCATGTCGAACGTACGATGGTCCATTGATGGTCCAGATGAGGAAGGTCTCGAAGTTGAAGGACGGCGGTTCTCGACAAGCGACGAGGGTGCACCGATGATGTGCAGTCTAGTGTGCCAAGCCCTCGGCAGACACGTCCACATTGATTATTGCAGGGCCGAGACCCCAACAGAGTGCAGAGGAAACAATGAGGTCCAACACGCCACGAAGAAACTACGACCTGAACCAGACCGACCCAAGGACTTTTTAACGCACAGCTTGTTCTGGAAGCGCAGCGGCAAGTTATTTTTCAGAAGTTACTTGTCTCGGTGCCTGAACCATTGTTAGGGTTCAAAGATCCATATTCACGCGAAGAGCAAGCGAACTTTGCAAAGTGGTAAGCCGAACAACACGACTGCATACTGACGTTTTACCTGGGTCCATTTCCCAGTGACTCCATGTGCGCTGGTAATTTCTTGCCCATATTCCGCTCTATCCTTGTCATCTTCTCCTACAGGATCCGAGCACGCGGCCTCTGGAGGAAAGCCCGCTGTCCCCTCCTTCTGTATCCTCCCAATTTTCCATGGGCCATTGAGCACCAGCGGTGCTTCGCCAAAACAAGGTTACATTTCGAGGGATGGCCATCAATTTTTGTGTAGAAATCCAGCGACTATACAGCAACCGTTTCATATGTGCGTTCCAGTAGCAAGGCGACCGAGAATGCAGGCTGACCTTTTTTAATCTCAGCATCTTCCTGATAGATAGGTGGGCAACGTTCATCGTTGTCATACTCCGTATCCTCAAACATTGCTAGGTCCATGTCAATGAGCAAGAATGATAGAAAGCCGCTTGACAACTCGCCAGTATCTGGAAAAATACGCTCGCGTATGAACAACCGCCTCGGTGCTGTCTACTCCGCCTTGTATAGCTTTTGGACCGCCCGCCAAGCCACAGTTGGACGCCAGAGGGACGCCAATACTATTATCTTGCATGCCGAGGGCACACAAATTGTGTGCGAAAACAACACCGCACTTTCTCCGGTCGAGCTGGTCGATCTTCTGCTCCCAAATGGTCCAAAGGGGGGAAACAGTTTCGACAAGGCCCTCAAAGCAGCTGATTCAGCCATATCGAAGTGGTTGGATGATGCGCGTCCTCCTGTGATCATTTTCCTTTCGGATGGTATTGCGTCCGTTTCCGACAGTGTTGTACAAAAGCTCTTCCACAAAACAGCCCAGAAAGGGTGTGCAGTGTTCAACTACATGTCTGATACCAAGCTTACGTGCCATACAGGAAAGGACTATCATTGCATGCCATCCTGTTTGGTCCAAAACTGACCTCTACCAGGATGGAGCGCATGGTCACTGTCGCGCTCGACGCACAGAGTAAGACCCCCGCATTGACGAGCGCACCGTCATCGTTCCACGAAGCACTTGATAGCGTAGGCAGTTTCTCATAATTTACTCGATTATTAGTTGAGCCTACAATAGGTCCAACTCTCACAAACCTTCCTTGGCATCGCTGAATCCTTGAGGAGGCCCCGAGGGGCATTGATGCAGTGATAGATAAACAATGTCTGGAGGAATGACGCTATGCGATATTTCTTTCTTCGATGAATCACCGTATCTTGGTCTTTACATGTATATCTACGGCCAATACTTCAATAAACTGGTATGATAAAGATGTTCTTTGTTAACAAGCGAGTGCAATGTATCGAGTGCTGCAACAATTTCTGGCTTCGCCGCAGTTTGCCGATGGGCCTGTCGTAACGAACGCTGGGTTTTAGTACCATTATCTCGCGAACTTAATCATGTTGACATACCTCCACTGTTGGCCACCCACCAAGAATGACGTATTTATTCTCATCTTGACGCGTCTGTCCAAACACGAACATGTTGTTGCTCGCCTCCGAGAACTTAGTTAGGAGCTCGACCACAGGTCCGCGATTCTCCGGTGCCTTTAACGAAAATACAAAAATCTCCGTGACAGGTTGCTCGAGGGGGATCGTTTGGCCCGAGAATTGGATGTCGTAGACCACTACACTTCCCCCGAGTGACGGTTTAAACGCTTCGTTGATCTTCGGGAAAGACGGATGTTTCGCGAATGCCTTGTGTATCTCGTAGCTGTCCCAATCTATAACACGTACGACGGCAATGCATGAGTGTTTTGGCAAGGCTTACGGCTGTAAACGTACGGATGATGACGTAGCCTGTGCTTGGGTTTTCGATTTGAATGCCATAGTAGCCTGGTCTACGATGGTGTTCAAAACGGCTTGCTTCAGCTTGACCTCCAAACTCACGCGTTTGCGCCTTCCGCTTGTAATGTGGGCTTGAGCGCATTGGTGATGATCGTATTGTTTTCGCGAAACGCCTCGCTAGTCTCAAAGATGAGGACTTCGGTATTGAATGTCATTTCGTCGTCGAGTTGGGAGGGTCGCGCCGTGCGAGACACGTTCACGTCGCTTTATATCTATATGCCACAAGTGCAACACGTTGCTAAACGATCCCTGTGCTTGATCCCGATCAGATAGGATCGAAGTATAGCTTTCCGGGCTTACTATCCACGCCCGGGACAAAAAAAGTAAGGAGTTCTTAGTAACGCGAGACAGCAGAGTCCGATACGGTGATCACTATGACCATAGCCTACGCCATAAGCGATGCATTTGGCTGCATGGGTGACCGAGTTGTCATTTCTTTTCTGTAATCCCTTTTTATTGTATCCAAGTGCTGGGCACCGCTTCGAACACTCTAACATCACCAGCACCAGTAGCAGGAAGAAAATAATCTAAGCTGTTAGAACTGCTATCAGTGGAATATATGCCTGACTTGCCAAGTGAGCTTCTGCAATCTGGTCTTGAAGATGAAGATGTAAACTGGAACCGATCCAGACTTCGCGATGATGCGACCAGGCAAGGAAGCTTTTCCAAAGCCAGTGCTTGATCAATTGCCAACCCTAGCCAAGACTTCGAGAAAGTGTTTGCCTTGTCCGCATTGATGGAACGAGGCTGAGCCCCAGGGAAGCGAACCAGAGGCATGGAGAGCTGAATGTTGAACCACCGCCGGGAGATGCCGCCTTTCTCTTACCATTGACTGTGCTCTTGGCATCGATATTCCATGTCGACTGGCTGATTTTACACGAGGGTAATCTTAGTGCCGTACAGCAGTCTAGCCTATGGTTACAATCGGTATTGCGACAACCTGGTGTGGTAAAAGTGATTCTTGTTGGCAAGGGAGTACATTTTCTCCACCCCTTGAGCCACGGCTGGCTTGGCAGCGGTCTCTAAGTGTGCCTGCAGTCATAAATTTACAACTGAAATTACCCAGTTGCACTTCAACATACCTCGACTGACTCCCAACCACAAATGACAACGTACTTGTTCTCGTCCTCGCGCGTTTGTCCAAACACGAGTTTCTTCCCGCTCATCTCTGAAAACGTGGACAATACCTCGATCAAAGCCTCACGATCCTCGGATGCCTTCAATGTCAATATGACAACCTCCGTAACGGGCATCTCGAGAGCGGTCGTCGGGGCCGAGAATTGGACGTGGTACATTTCAACTTTGCCATTCTCAGCGAGACACGGCTTAAGGCCCCCGAGGACATCTTGGTATGTGGGTCCCTTAATGAGTGCCTGGTGTGCTTCGTAGCTGTCCCAGTCTATGGGCAATTAAATGAAGTCGCTGAAGACAAGCAGCGGATATGACGTACTAAGGAAGATATACGCCCAGTTGCTTGGTTCCTCGACCTGCTTCCCGTAATACACTGGACTAGTGCATGCTTCAGCCGGTCGTCCCTTCTCGATTCTGCAGATCGTATCTAATCAGACTCACGCGTGCACGCCATCTGCTTTCAGAGCAAGTTTGAACGCCGGGATGGGAAGTTCTTGGTTTCGACGGAAGTCATCGGTTGCCTCGAAAATGAGGACTTCAGTGGTAAGTGCCATGATAAATGGCGACAAAAGTGCGGCTGATCTGACCGCGATGGGATCCCCCTGTTTTATACGATACACAGCTGAGACTTTCACACCATTGTCATCGGAGACGTGCGAAATCAGGCGCCCGAATCTTTTGATGTGTCTCTACTGCGTCCGTTGAATACTTGTGTCGGAACTAATCATTGGTGTCTAGTAGTAACACTTCAAGTTGCTATCAGTGGCAGCCTCCGTTCAAAGCATGAAAAACGTCCGTTTGATTGTGAAAAAAAATATAGAGATCTTTGGATCTGCTAGCATAGGCCGAAATGACTTAATAAATTTTGGTTTGGTCACGATGGACACGTGCACATTGTCATACAATGGTAAGATCGCATTGTTGTTTCAGTGCTGCCGCACCAGCGCGAAACATACTTACTATTGAGCTGTTAGCTGACAGAGGATCCCATTAGTAACCCAAATCATTTTTGAGTTTTGCATCGCACAAAGCGGAGACAGCCCTAGTAGTAATGGTTTCCGAGCCTGGTCTTGCACGTGCAGCATCCTCCTGTCTATCACCGGGGGTAAAGCCTGATTCTCGCGCTCTGAACAGTCAGAGAACAGGCCCTGGAAAGGTAACCTGTCCACTGTTGTTTGCGTCAATGAACTGCGGCATCAGACAGTTTTCCTGTCACCACAGATTTTCTGGAATTTAGGATAGGTTTGAATTGTGAACAAAATGGCAATCTCACACTTTAAATAAAACTTACCATTTAAAAAATAGTCTAACTTCATATCTGCAAAAATCCCTTGATGTTGGGT
>JBBPUA010000313.1:0-21509 GCA_038094355.1 Afroboletus lepidellus | reverse complement strand
TCGTCCTCTTCCTTTTCCGCCTCCCCGGCCTCTTCCTCTTCCTCCTCTCCTGCCTCCTCTTCGTAGGCGAAGAGCTTTCCACTTCGCTGCGTCATGACTTGGCGAATGGTATCAATATCACCTTCTGAATCTTCATCAACATCGTTCCATTGCAGTTCCAGCCTCCTCAACCTGGGTAAGGAAGCCAACGAATTCGCAAAAAACTTGAACGTCGATGCGTTGAGGTTATTATTTTGGAGCACCAGGGTTACCAGGTTCTGGTTTGATCCCTCCGCAAGCTTCTTCAGAGGTGGCGGCACCTCGTCGTCGTCTTCCTCCGACAGTACGCAGTCCGAGAAGACAAGTGTTTCTAGAGCTGGCAGCCGTGGCAAAGCATGCGCCCATGCGTTGATGGCTGCCTTGGATCCATCCTTGATGAATGTGTTGTCTTGAAGATCGAGGTACCGTAGATTTGGACATTTAGATAAACCTTCCGCGAGTGCCAGTATTCCATCAGTCCAAATGGCATTCTGCGGAAGCCTGACCTCCATAAGCGTCCTGTGTTCAGCGAAAGCAGCTGCCCACGCTGGTGCGGAACCGTTCTCCAGCCTATTTCTACCGCAAATGACTGTCTTCAAGTTGGACGTCAAGCCTTTCTCCTTGCTCAGTTCTGCAGACTTCTTCAACCAATTCGCAATCAAGGTTCCTGCCTCAGGTCCTAGGCCGTTGTTGTTGAGCCGGAGGATCTCGAAACGGTTGTTTTCGAGAAGGTTGCGAAGCGGTTCGACAGAGCGAACGCCGAAAGCATTGTCGCTGAGGTTTATTTCGACAAGTGTTGACTTGGGTTCAACGGCATCACATAAAGCCTTGAGTGCATCTGGGATCTCGGAGATGAGACGACCGGTGAAGATATCAGCGAAGTCTGCGACCTGGTTCACGATCAGAAATGAGAAGAAAAGGGACGGTCAAGGGAAAAAAAACCTTGAGGTTTTGTGTTTTTTCCAAAAACTTGGCAAACTCCTGCGCAGCCTCGATGCCGATGGTGTTGCCTCCCAGATGAACCTCTTCGATCAATGTGGGGTCGAAGCCTTCGAGGAGCGGTGCAACGTCTGCTGCGGTATTGAGTTTGAGACTTTTGCCACTGATGTCTAGAATCTTGGAATTCTTGGCCATTGTTGCACGACGGCAGGATATCTGGCGGTGAGCGACGTGATCGAGTCAAGTTGCAAAGACCACAATTTGTCGGTATCTAAAAAAGGCACTTCTGATTGAGTTGCAGTCACGTGCGTGAACTTACACATTGATTTTTTCTCGACACTGCGTCTGCTATTTCATTGATTATGTCGCTTTACGATCCTCTCGAGATCAATCTGCCAAAACAGACGCGAGCGTTGCTCGCCATCTTGCCTACAGGCTCCCCTTACTCCAGTCAGCTGTCACTAGCATCATCGTCCAAAACCTTACTTTCGATACTATCACGACTGCTCGCGATTCCCTCTCTGACCGTGCCAATATCAGACCTTTTTCGACCCCTGTTACTCGATCTTTGCGCGCGGTGGCTAAATGACCAAGACGACCTCGAAGAGCGGTTTATTGCCCTCTGCTTGTTAATAGAAAACCACGAGGAGCTTTTCCCGTAAGTCCGCTTTGAGTACTATCGTCCAAATTTCCAGCTTTCCGTAGGGTTTTGTCTACATTCTTGCGTCGACCATGCTTCTCGCGAGGCCCATTATGTTTTGTTGAACAAAGTTCATCGATCGCCATGCTGGACGCGATACGTCTACACCACCTCCTTCTGGCTTACTATCGCTTGCTTCGAGCCAATCGCCTGCTTCCTAGTGACTTCCTATGGCCCATATCACATTTATCGACTCTTTTCATTACTCCGCACCCCAACGCCGCAGTCAAGTACTTGGCAATCCGGTGCTATTCGCTACACACAGGCATGGCGGAGGTGGAGCGCGTCCGGTTAGAGGCACAGGTTCTCGGCGAGCCTGGTGTGGTCGATTGTCCGCTCTCGTATGGCTACAATGCTGACGGGACTCGAATTATCGTCGACGGATGGCTGATACCCATCCTGGAACTTGAGCGAATTCACCAAGCCCGCAATCATGTCGCTGCCTGTTCTGATTTCTATTCTCTTGAAGGCGATGGAATTCAATACTTAACTAATGATGATTTATCGTGAGGCTTCTCACCTTCGGATGTCCTTATTTGCTCTAATATGAAAATGCCAGCCCATGGACCGCTAATGTGCATGGTATCCTTATGCTCAAGTCTTTCCCTTCCCCATCTTGTTCCTCAGAGGTTGTTGCAACGTCGTCAGCAGTTGAGGCATCTCGACAGCTTGCCATCTTTATCTCGCTCCGGTTGCCCGTTCTCATCACCTCCCCTCCGTCGTGTGGAAAATCACTTTTACTCTCGCAGCTTGCTTCTCTGCTTTATCCCGAGATAAATGATCAGGTCGTCACTGTTCATCTTGCCGACACCTCACTTGACCCTCGCTCATTACTCGGTTCTTACATTTCCTCTCCGACACAACTCGGAACATTCGAATGGAAAGATGGTGTACTTGTTCGCGCTATGAGAGAGGGGAAGTGGTTGGTCTTCAAGGACATTGATCGTGCAAGTATGGAGGTGTTAGGATTTATCAAACCCCTTGCCGAGTCTCTATCCCCTGGCGCATGGATTGGCAGCCGTGCGAGCATAGACGTTCCTAATAGGGGCAGAGTGAGAGCGGCTGAGCGTTTCGCTATCTTTGCGACACGTTCAGTAGTCCAATCGACCAGCGGAAATATTCCTAACCCTGTTTTCTATGGGGCGCACAAATTCCAGGAACTAACCATCGATGCGCCGTCCTCAGATGAAATTAGCATGATCATCGGATCACGGTTCCCTCGTTTAGGGAAACAGCTCACGCGAGCTATCATACAGATCTGGGCCGGCATTCATAGACTAGGCACGACTGCTTCGAGCAGGCCCGTCGGGTTGAGAGAACTGGAAAAGTACTGTCGCCGGGTGGAATCGCTCATTCCCTTGTCCTATAGTTCGACAGTTGTGGAAACCTCCGACCAAGACATCATTCCTGTTGCCACACTCTTCCCAAATCTTACCTTCCGAGAGGAACTTTTTCTTGAGGCCAGGGATGTCTTTTTTGGTGCAAGCATGCTCAATGACCCGGCCCAAGCACTCTCCGATCGCGTTGCTACCCTTGTTGCTGATCACATCGGCCTAGATCTCGAACGACGTCGGTGGGTGCTCAGTGGGCGTATCCCTGCGTTCGAGGAAGAGAAAGACGGAAACGGTGACGTCGTTGCCGTTCGCGTTGGTCGCGTACGTCTCCCCGCTCGACCTCCAAAACCGATGTGTTTCATTGCACCAACCCGTCCCTTCGCGATGCACAAACCTGCAGTGTGCCTACTTTCACGAATTGCTACTGCAATATCACTTGGTGAACCTGTCCTCTTGACTGGAGAGACTGGGACCGGAAAAACCAGTGCAATAACTCATCTTGCCTCCTTGTTGCACCGACCCCTGATTTCACTCAACCTCTCCCATCAAACGGAATCCTCGGACCTGCTCGGTGGCTTTAAGCCAGTTGATGCCCGTATCCCTGCTTCAAAGCTCCATGTCGAGTTTTTGGAGCTTTTTGGGAGTACCTTCAGTCGGAAGAAGAATATAAAGTTTGAGGACTCCGTCAGGAAGGCAGTCCAGGAGGGTAATTGGAGGAGAGTGGTGATTCTTTGGCGAGAGTCGGTGCGGCTTGCCCAGGAGCGCATCGAGTCAAAATTCAATGAAGACGCACAGTAGGTGTCTTGCGTTTACATTCATTGTTATCTATTCTTAGTAATTTCTTCCAGGGAGCATTCCCTTACCTCCACGCAGGAGGATGGGCCAAGGAAGCGAAGAAAACTCAACCAAGCGTTGCTTCGGCAGTCTGCAGAAGCGTGGGATAAGTTCCGATGTGACGTCGACGAGTTCGACATGCAATATGCTCAAGGACAGGGGAAAATCGCTTTCGACTTTGTGGAGGGCCCCCTGGTCAAGGCACTCCGCGCGGGCAGTTGGTGGGTTTGTCGGTATTGATCATTGACCGAGCCCAGATCTCATTTATAACAGGATCCTTCTCGACGAAATCAACCTGGCAAGTTCAGAAACGCTTGAATGCATCACTGGGCTTCTCAGTGGCTCGACAGCATCCATTTCTCTGACAGAGAAAGGATCTCTGGAAACCATTCCCCGTCATCCTGATTTTCGCCTCTTCGCTTGCATGAATCCTGCGACAGACGTCGGGAAAAAAGACCTCCCCCCCAACATCAGAGTGCGATTTACTGAGATTAATGTTCCACCTCCGGATGCCGACCGCGAAACCCTTCTTAGCATAATCCATCAGTATATTGGCCATTGCGCAGTTGGAGACAAAGCTGCAATCATGAATGTCGCCGACTTTTATGCTGCTCTTAAACAACTGGCCGAAGATCATCGATTGGCTGATGGATCAAATCACCGCCCTCACTATAGTATGCGCACCCTTGCCCGCGCTCTTACTTTTGCAGCTGATATCTCTCCGATGTACGGCCTGCGACGAGCATTATGGGAGGGTTCCCTAATGGCGTTCACCATGGTGCTTGATGGGCCCAGTGCGGATGTTGTCACGGGCCTTGTACACAAGCACATTCTCTCCGGCGTCCGAAATTCCAAGTCCTTGTTAGCAAAGGAGCCTTCACATCCTGTTTCTCGCTCTGCCGACGAATTCGTCAAGTTTGGTCCGTTTTACCTAGAGAAGGGCCCGTTTGACGTCGATCCGATGGAAGGCTACATCATGGCGCCCTCTGTCGAAAAGAAGTTGATCGATCTCGCCCGTATTGTTCTTACTCGCCGTTTTCCGGTGCTTATTGAGGGCCCAACGTCCAGCGGAAAAACCAGTTCGGTGGAGTACCTCGCTCGCCGAACCGGTCATCAATTTATCCGTATCAATAACCATGAGCATACCGATATTCAAGAGTATATCGGGTCTTACGTTTCAGATCCAACCACTGGGAAGTTGGTATTCAAGGACGGCTTGCTTGTCCACGCACTTAGACGTGGTTATTGGATCGTGTTGGACGAGTTAAACCTTGCACCGACCGACGTCCTTGAAGCCCTAAATCGACTACTAGACGACAACCGCGAGTTAGTCATTCCGGAAACTCAAGAAGTTGTCCGACCTCATCCTCACTTCATGCTCTTCGCCACTCAAAACCCACCAGGCTTATATGGCGGTCGCAAAATCCTATCGCGTGCCTTCCGCAACCGCTTCCTCGAAGTTCATTTTCAAGATGTTCCGCAGGCAGAGCTAGAATCCATCCTTTGCCAACGTTGTCGAATTGCTCCCTCTTACGGTAAAAAAATTGTCAGCGTCTTCCAAGAGCTGCAGAAACGTCGACAGACCGGACGCGTTTTTGAGAGTAAACAGGGCTTCGCCACCCTCCGAGACCTATTCCGGTGGGCAGGAAGAGATGCCGTAGGCTATCAGGAGCTTGCCGAAAATGGTTACATGCTTCTCGCAGAGCGAGCTCGGCACGTTGAGGACAGGCTTGTAGTCAAAGAAGTCATTGAGGCTGTCATGAAGGTTCGGATCGACGAAAAATCGCTGTACAGTCTGCAAAGCGATGGCATTGAAGCGTACATCGGATGTCCTGTACCCTCACCCAGAAATGTTGTCTGGACTCGAGCCATGCGACGGTTATTTGTTCTGGTTTCCAGGGCTCTGAGGTTCAATGAGCCGGTTCTACTGGTTGGGGAGACAGGCTCGGGCAAGACATCTGTTTGCCAGTTGTACGCGGAAGTCATATCCAAGCAGTTACATACGCTAAGTTGTCATCAAAATACGGAGACGGCAGACTTGATCGGTGGTTTACGGCCAGTACGCAATCGCGGAACTGTACTTTCGGATGTCCGTCGCGATGCATTGTCGCTCCTCTCTCGTGCTGGTGTCACCAACACGCCAACAGATACTCAAGGGTTGTCCGACCAAATTTCAGCACTGTTAGGGACGGATCTTGATCCCTCTCTAGAGGCTGCTCTTCGGGAGTCATGGAAGAGTCTTCTCTCGTCCGAGTCCCTATTTGAATGGCATGATGGTCCTCTTATCCGAGCCATGCGGGGCGGCGATGTCTTTCTCCTCGACGAGATCTCGTTAGCCGATGATTCGGTGCTCGAAAGGCTTAACAGCGTGCTAGAGCCAGACCGCACTATTGTGCTTGCTGAACAAGGAGGTACCGGTGGTGAATATCCTGTTGTGCGCGCTGCCGATTCCTTCAAACTTCTCGCGACGATGAATCCTGGAGGCGATTACGGGAAGAAGGAATTATCACCTGCACTTCGGAATCGTTTCACGGAGATTTGGGTTCCTCCAGTTGTTGATCCGTCTGACCTGTGCATGATCGTCGAGTGCTCCTGGGCCCATGACAAGTTGAAAGCCTTCACTGCACCGCTCTTGCAGTTCACTGATTGGTTGCGCGAGCGAATCGGTGACCGCTCGGTTTGCACGCTGCGGGATATGTTGGTATGTTACCCTGGAAGGCGACTCGTTATCACTGTTGACTCTTTTTCAGGCCTGGGTTGCATTCTCAAATGCCATGTTTATTCCTGATAGAGGAAATGCTATATCTCCAAGCGAGATTTTTGTGAGTTCATGAGCCTTTCTGGAAATCCTTGAGTTTATTCCTGGTTCAGCACCACGGAGCCCGGATGACCTTTCTGGACGGATTAGGATCCTTCCCGCAAACGACAACGTATTCAACCCAGATGCTGCAGCAAATCAAGGACGACGCCATTCGCATGTTGCGCCAACATGTTCCGCTCGACCTGCGGGATATGTCTTTGCATGCCTATGACCCGTCTACCTTCGTTCAGTTTGGCCCTTTCACACTCCGCAAGGGTCCAACAGACACTGAACTTCACACCTTCAACCTCCAAGCGCCGACTGCTTTTGAAAATGCCTTGCGAGTGGCCAGGGCCTGCCAAGTGTGCAAGCCAATCCTTCTCGAGGGGAGCCCCGGTGTTGGAAAGACCTCCCTCATTACTGCCTTAGCAAAAATTACTGGTTATCGCCTGTGTCGCATCAATCTTTCAGACCAGACTGATTTGGTAGACTTGTTCGGGTCCGACTTACCCGTGGAGAATGGGGCGCCGGGAGAGTTCGCCTGGAAATCCGCAGAATTCCTTCAAGCCTTGCAAGAGGGCCATTGGGTTCTTCTCGACGAGATGAATCTCGCCCCTCAGGCGGTCCTGGAGGGCTTGAATGCGGTACTGGATCACCGAGGCATGGTTTATATCCCTGAACTGGGACGCAGCTTCACCCGACATCCCTCCTTTCGAGTATTCGCCGCTCAAAACCCGCTACACCAAGGCGGCGGCAGGAAAGGACTTCCAAAATCTTTCCTTGATCGCTTCACGAAGGTCTACGTGGAGGAGCTTACTCCGGATGACATGCTGATTGTCTGTCGGGAGCAATTCAAGGAATGTGATGAACACGTCCTCCGTGCTATGATTGCGTTTAATACTCGCTTAAATCATGAAGTTGTCCACAAACGGGCCTTTGGTCGCGAAGGGAGTCCTTGGGAGTTCAATCTCCGTGATATCATCCGATGGGGCGAACTTTTGCGAGCGTCCAACGTGATTGCCTATCCCCGACATTTCATGCGTGTTGTCTATTTGAGCAGATTCCGAAATTTGCAAGATCGCGCAGACGCTCAATCCATATTTGACGAGGTGTTCTCGACCTCAGATTTGCCAACCATTCCCAACCCTTACCCGGTCATCTCAAGTTCACATCTGCAATTCGGTTACTACAGCGCGACGAGGAATAACGCAACCTTACCCCATAGAACCTCTGACATTTTGCAGGTACACCTTACAGCAATCGAAGCTATTGGGACGTGTCTTTCTCGATCTTGGCTGGTCGTCGTGACTGGTTCTCACCAAAGCGGTAAAACGAATCTAATAAGGACTATTGCTAATCTTTCAGGCAATTTTCTCGATGAAGTCAACATCTCCAAGGCAACTGACACAGCTGATCTCCTGGGTGGCTTTGAACAAGTCGATTATTTGGCACGAATCACGACAATTGCGGAAGAAGCAGTTCAGCTTGCCGAGGTGTTTGCGCGTTGCACTTGCGGGATCGCTTCAAAATATCTTTACCGAGCACTTGTACAGCGTGAATTGACGTCCGGTCAAAGAACACCTACCTCGGTTTTACAAGCTACCTCTCGGCTTTTGGCGGAGTTGTCAACGATTGACGTGGATTCCTCCCTCGTTGCAGCTCGGCGAGATCTGGACTCTAGGGTTCATGACCTGACCCAGGCTAGGTCAACGAGTGGTCGTTTCGAGTGGATCGATGGTCCATTACTACGGGCCATGAAGAATGGTCACTGGCTTGTTCTCGATAGCGCTAACATGTGCAATCCTTCTGTCCTCGATCGACTCAATTCCCTCTGCGAACCGAACGGCTATTTGGTGCTGACTGAACGGGGCTTTGTCAATGGCGAGGTTCAGATATTGACACCACATCCGAACTTCCGTCTGCTCATGACAGTGAACCCCCAATACGGCGAACTTTCCAGAGCAATGCGCAACCGGAGTTTAGAAGTCTCGTTGTTAACTTCTTTCACTGAAGAGGACCAGTCCCGCATACTTGCCCACTCTCGTCTTCCTACTTACTCGACGATGACACCCTGTTATGTCTCCTACGAACAAGCACGCCGAGGTATCCTTTCGGTGTACCCTTCTATCCTATCTCAGCGTTGCTCATCCATTGGTATCGACCACGATTCAACTTTATCTTCCTTTGTTGTTTATGCGCCAATCATGAATGCGCCTGGTTCACAAATGTCCCGCGCTCTTGTACATGTTGCTGTCAGGTCACTGCCCCCGCCTCTACGTTGGATCTTCAAACGTTATCTCAAGTCTTCGTCACCCAACTCACTCTTATTTTCTGTGCTCGCAGACTCCACTTCCAGTGAGGCCTTTGAAACGCTTGCTTTGAGATTGAAGAGCGCCTCTCAGATGGTTCCGCACCCTCTCCATGATGTGTTGGTCAGTGTTTGTGTCAGGCGGGACTTGTATCCGCGCGTCCACTTCGATGTAACTAAATTTGTTCTAATATATAGCCAATGGATGATTTCATGATTTATCCACCGTGCCCGTGCTGCACAGAGCGTGCGGAGTACTGTTTACGCCACTCGCTGAAACTTGAAATTTTGCAATTTTTCGCTGCCCTTCTTCTTGAGTGGAATGATGAGGCCCAGCCAAGTAGTTCACCCAGCAATGCCCTGGTTAAATGCTCGCCGAATCTGATGGATGCATTGCAAGCACTGCTTGTGGAAGTACGAGCCGTCGGTCAAAAGGTATTCGAGCGGTTGCTTTCTGCAACGCCTGGACTTCAATCAGTGAGCATTCTTGTCTTGGCGCTCTAGCCATCTTACAAGTTCAGCTACAGGATTATGCTACATCCACGAACCTTATCAATATCTCGAGAAAACTTCGTCTGATCCTCGCTCAGAAGGATTTCGATTATTCCTACATTCATGTTCTGTCGAAGCTGATCTCCGAAGCACTCAACAATCATTCACCCTTATACCAACATCTTGCTCGCGCTTCTGCTATCCTCGAGGACACGGTCTCTCCTTCTGCTGGTCTTGGATTGGTGGACATGTGGTCGCAGTTGCGGGTGGCTAGGCACGCGGAGATCACTTCCGCGGACACGAGGTTTTTGGCCTGCTTGCCTACGCCAGTTTTAGAATCAGGTAAGCTGGGTCTTTGCGTTCGAAAAATCGACAACTGGATCTGTCTGTCTAGTGACACGCCAAGAGCATTTAGAAATTATTGCTATCGCGACCCTGCCTATGCATTTGGTGTCAGGCAAGACTGAGCGACTAGCGCGCGCATCTCGTCAGATTAAAGACGTGAGAAGAAATTAACACAATTCTCTACAATTTTCTGATTCTCTACAGTGGCTATTTAAGGTCCCTAGGGAAAATACCAGTTCTCACGGGACGGGGACGTGTAATCCTCTTTCCCTTCTGGTTGAATTGCAAGTTTTATGTAACCTCCATACGGTGAACGAAAACGTGAGTCCACAAGCATGGCATATAGGTCAGACAGAGGAAAACGACACCGCGCAGGCGATCAGACAGATACTCCAACGGCTTATTGGAATAGCCGTCGACGAGCCGAACGAAGATTTGCAGCGATTTGCCTCATACCAACACGTGATATGGAATTATGATTCAGACCACTATAGTACGTAGTGATATCATTGTTATCCGTATTATCATCCATCACTTTTTTTAGTATCTCCCAGCATCCTCGCTACGATTGAGACTCAATGGCTCGAAGCCTTGTGGAACAAACAATCCACAGAAGGGGTGTGTGGCACAATTTTGTGTTCCATTCCACAGGACCCACACTTGTTTCCAGGACGTCAGTAGCCCACATATCATATTCCGCCCAACTCACCTTCTCAATGCCCTCGAAAAGAGGTACGAGCGCGTGCTTTGCATATTTTTACTTGTTTAATTATTGTCGCAGTCAAATTGCCGGGGTCTCGTTGGCATCTCTCGAACAGCATCGCGAGCTACTCGAGCGTCATATGGGGTTGTCCGTACTGCAGTGTTTCACAAATATTTCACGGCTTCAGCAGCTCACCGCCTTATTCAACCAAAGCGTGGTTTTGGTAAGCAATGATAGGTTCTGACATAAATTTAGGCTTATCATCTTTTAAGGTTGCCTCCTGCTTTGCGTCTTCCTATGATGAAACCACCCTTCATCAAATGCGCAGTGTCTCGAGATACAGCGTAGAAGAGTCAAAGACTCTCCTTGATCTCTTGCAACGTACGAACCATGAACCATTGCGAAAGGCCGTTCGACATTTAACCAATACGCTACTATTCAATGAAGATTCACCCTCTTCATCAGAGTCTGCGGTGCCTCATCTTGGGCGATGTTGGATTGCATTGAGCAAGGTCATTCTCGATCTTTTCGTTCCAAATGTACCCATCGATCCCGCCGCAATCATACGAAACGCAGCAGCATATGCTCAGGAACAAGCAGACTTTTTGACCCAGCAAATCGAGTTCCATTCCCAGCTGGAGCTCCGGACAGCCGCCAATCAAACGAACGATGTTATTTCTTACTTAGAAACTTGTGCCAAAGACTCGCGAAGTTCACCCCACGTCTCAGCGAATATTCCAACCCGAGAAAACTTAGCGAATCTACACGCCTATTGGTTGGAAGTGTCGCAATTCACCTGCCAAGTGATCCACCATTCCAAAATCGACGGCCTGGCGCGCATTCTGGAAGCGGGAGATGCCTCTGCCTTCGACCGCGAAGTGGTCGTCCAGGACTCTATCTCTGGCTTTTGTCAACGCATAGCGAACGCTTACCCTGAGTTTGATGACATCACGTCCATCCTGCGTTTAGGGTTTACAGAACTTCGGTTGGGTCTTCATCTTATGCGCTGGGCTTCCCAGCGACCCACTTCGCAGAAAGACACCGCGGAGCTATTGGCTAGTTTGGCCGTGTTCCCTTCCACACGCAGTGCACAACTATTACAAATTCTGCCTTCCGCCGGCACCAGCATTCCTGCCGCCGAGCTTGTCATATTGAGGATTGCCGCTGCAATGCATTGTGCTCAACTTTCATCGGTACCAATGACGGTCAAGATTAATTATGAACAAGCTTATCGCCTCTGGTCGATTGATCGAGCCCGTGATGATGAAAGAGAGCAGAATCTCAACTCTTTATACCGCACAAAGACCATGGCGTATGATGTTTCCGCTGAGGCTGAAGCTGAGGAAAGGGAATTCTTGGAACTATTTCCCACCTTTGAGGATGCCCTTCATCCTACAGAAGCTTCGGAGAGATATACCGGCGACAAAGCAGCGCACCATTTGACTCCAGATCGGCAGCGTCAGCTGCTTGACCTCCACTTGGAACTTATGGGCAACATGATCAATCCGACCGAAACAAGTCGTACTACGAAACAATTCGATGCTCTGCGGCAGACCTCTCTGCGGACCTGGATCGGTAACCATTCGTCGTCGTTGCCAGATTCACTCGACAAGCAGTCCTTGCATCTCCAGCTCTCTCTTCTCCATGGACACCTTAGAGACATATGCAATACCCCCAGTTCTTCTTCGCAGTTCTTCAACTTCTACGTGGATGCAAATATCTCAGAGGCCATGAAGGCATCAAGCGTAATCAAGCTCCTTCGTGTTCACCTTGCTGCCATTTACCGAGACTGGCCAGATCAGATGGTACTCCAACATCTCATTGATCGCTGTGATGTCATATTGGCCTTCGATTTCTCCACTCCTGTTGCCAAGTTTTTGTCAGCCCTAGAGCAGTTGTTGGTTCAGACCGAAGACTGGGAGATGTATGCGAACCGTGCCAACAGCCTCAAGGAGCATCAGCATGGCCTAACCACTCTCATCGTCGAGTGGAGAAGGCTTGAACTGTCATGTTGGAAAAGTTTACTGGAATCACAGAGCCAGTCATTTACTGGTGGCGCAGCAGAGTTTTGGTTCCATCTGTACGAAGTTTTGATACGAGGACCGCTCAATGCCGTCGAGGAAGGTGACGACAACTTTCAACGTTACTTGAAACAACTACCGCTACTACTAGACGAATTTATTCAATCCAGTTCGCTCGGTCAATTCCAAGTCCGCCTAGACCTCCTCCAAACTTTTGATGCCTTCATTCAATATGCAGCACCTGGCGAACCACCTACTCATCTGGAAGCTCTGCTTCGAGTCGGTCGTATCGTCCACTTCTCCAGGCGGTACTTTGAGCTCTTTGTTCCGTCACTCACTGCATTGTTGAAGGATCAAAGACAGGCGCTGGAGAAAGAAGTCCAAGCATTCATCAAGCTTGCCAGCTGGAAAGATGTCAATGTCCAAGCGTTGAAACAAAGTGCCCAAAGGACGCATCATCAACTGTACAAGCTCATCCGCAAGTTCCGCGAAGTTTTAAGGCAGCCTGTCGTGGACAAAATGAATCCGTTATTTGCAGGAGATGGAGAGGGCCACCATCAAACAGAGCAAGTCATCTTTCTGGCTTTGCCGCACATTCCACCCGCGGTTATTCCTGCCGACTTGTCGACCTCTGTTTCCGTACCCTCCCATCTTGGGAATCTCCCGCAGACTTTCGGCAGGTTTAATGATCTCATAAGCTCTGAAATCTGTCAATTCCTCTCGAGGTATACCGCTGAGAATGTCGAGCAACTTTCCTCGGAGATTATCTTGACTGCAGGAAACCTCGCAAGTCACATTATTCCTTCAGATCTGACCAAAGACAAGCGAGAAAAATACAAGAAGCATTTACTTCTCCGTAAAAGAAAGGCTTGGAATGATCTTCTCAAAGAGCTCAAACACGGTGGTTTGGCCCACAACATCAAGCCCGAAATTCTTGACAAACTACATGACGAATCCTGGATCCGAAACCAGCCTCTGATGCCCGCGGGCAGTGCCGTGAGATCTGTAGAGAAAGCGGAACACTACTTTGACCGACTACGAGGATGTCTCCCTTCGCTCCGGAAGGTACTTTCGGATCACCACACAGACTTGGGGACGCGTGATCTTTCTCGAGGCATTTCAGTAGTTGAATCCGGGTACTCTTTGGCACTAGAGGGTAGATCAGGGTATGCATCCAACTGCCTCACAATTCAGGAACGCATCCTGATTATTGTCCATTAATATCTAGGTTATCCAAAGCCCTCTCTGGGTACACGGCGCTCCACCAGCAAGTTGGTCGGCTAATGGTTCTCTCAGAACATTCGGAGACGGTCTCGATCAGCAAATATGACGAAATTGAACCACTGTACAACGCACTGAGTCATTCCGTACGTGCACTGGAGGAACTGGCCTCCGGCATGAATACTTTCTCTGAAATAGAGAAGAGCATCAGTTCCGTCTCAGATCTCATTAGGAGGTGCCAAACTCTCGCTGCATCCACTTCCATGTGGCGAGATAACGTATTGAAGGTGCTTCGATCCTGCCGAGTCATCATGCCCTCTGTACTGCTTCGAGGTATGTTTCCCAAAAACATGCCCGGAAAATGGACATGATCAAAGTTCCTCTAGATGAATTCGATGTCGTCGTGAATGCTGCGAAACACCTGAGCGAACTTCCTGGACATCTTGAAGAGATGTCAACGACCTGTCCCCAGTTGGTGTACATCCTCCAACCTACCCGCGAATGGATCTGCGAACAAGGTTATTTTTCGTTTTCCCAGTTAGCTCAATCTTCACTAGGAGACGACACGGTCGGAAATATAGACAACGTTATCGACGTGCTCCTCGTCACTATCCAGGCCATGCTCCGCCAGTGTTCCGAGTCGGTCCCACTGCTCGAACAAACTGAGCAAACCAATGACAATTACATTCGCCTCGGTATCCGGACAACGACGCTTTTCGCGGCCCTTCTCGACCTTCCTGCACTGGGAGACCACCTGAACAACGCTGGCGCGCACCTTTCTTCTCTCTCGCACCCATCACGTCGGCGAGCATTGAAGAGAGTTGTACCTTTCTTATCCTCTTTCTCGTCCCTTGCCGGCGAATTGGTGGAAAGCCTGGCGAGATGGACCCGCGCTCTCTTCAAGTTGGATTACGTCGTGTGCTCCGTCGTACACACCCTGGGAACGCAAGGGTTTTGTATCCCACCTGAAACAGAGGAGGGCGAGACTACCGGCGACGAGAAAGGGCATGCAACGGAACTCGGAGGAACCGGCTTGGGTGAAGGAAGCGGGAGTGAAAATGTCAGCAAAGAAATCGAGGACGAGAGCCAGGTGGAGGGGCTCCAAGATGAAGACGATGGGGGCGAGGGGATGCAAAGAGAAAAAGGGAAAGACGAGGAAAATACGATCGAGATGAGCGAAGACTTTGGCGGCGAACTGGAGGATGTGCCCGAGACGGAAGGTGACGAAGATGAGGAAGTAGAAGACGAAGGGGAGGAAGGACCGGACGAGCAGCTGGGAAGGCTTGATAAGTCAGACCCATCCGCGGTCGACGAGAAGTTGTGGGGAGATGGCGGAGAGAAAGATGACGAAAAAGGTGAGGATGAGCTGCAAAATGACAGGTCGCGAGAAGATCAGCAAGGGCGTTCAGACGTTGTGGCAAAGGAGAGAAAGAACAGGAAGGAAAGGGTGGACGAGCAAAGCAAAAAGGATGCAAAAGAGGATAGTGAAAGGAACGAAGTAGATGGAGAGGAGGAGGTCGAAGCAGGTAACGAAACCCCTCCGGAGGAGATGGAACCCCCGAATGCCTCTGGTGCTCCGATGGACGAGTACATCCCAGATGCCAACACCCTCGACCTTCCCGACGACATGCAGCTTGACGAAGATCAGGACAAACAGGACGATCACGAAGACGATTTGGCGGTGGAAGACATAAGTGACGAGGAACAGCCAGCCGATCACCAGATGGACGAAGGCGTGGACGAGGAACGAGCAGGGGACCATATTCCCCCAGACGAGCCGATGTCCATTGAACCTGAGGAAACGGAACAGCAACCACCCCAGGCGGTCGATGAAAACAGCGTGGATCAAGAGAAGGACGGTCTGGACGAGGAAAGTGAGAACAAGGCTGTCGCTCAGCCAGATCTCACTGCTGGTGATGGTGATGCCGGAATGTTTGAGAACGAACCGCAACCCAAGGACAGTGCCCAGGAGGGGCAACAAGGTTCTGCTTCCACTCAAGTCGAAATGACCATTAACGGAAATGAGAGCTCTGTAAAGCCGGAGCCCAGGAAAGAACAGTACGTCGTCAATTTAGCTTTGGTCATTTAATTCCTTGACCCATCCTAGGTCTGGTGACGCTGAGCCTGATCCTATACCTCCATCGGTGTCCGACGGCCCATCCCAACCCCAACCTTTAGACCCCAGCTCGACTGCGGAAGGCACACAGCGCGGCCCTGCCTATGCTAACCAACCACCTCCAGCGCCATCGCCCAACCCTCTGCGGAGCCTAGGGGACGCACTCAAAGAAGTCCAACAACGCTTCGATGAGATCTTTGGTCCAGCAGACCAGCCACAGCCTCTGCCAGTTCCACGGCGCGGAGACACAGAGCAGGTCGAATATGCCAACCAGGAGGATGCACCGGAGGACGATGACATGCAGGCGCTTGGTCCTGCGGGCGAGGAGCAAGTCGCCAAGTTGAGAGAACTCAAGTTGGTCGACGAAACAGATGCTCATGCCATGGACGTTGATGAGTTCGACCCTTCAGACGGAAAACAGGACCTAAAGGAGGCAAAGGACGTTGCGATGGAGAGTTTGACAGCAGAAAAAACGGCTGAACGTCCCGCTCCCGATGTCGAAGGCGCCATTGTACACACGGAACAAAAAGGCAGCGGTACAGCTCGATCCCATGACCTTGATCCTGATGGGTCCAAAGCCGAGGACGACATAGAAACAGAACCAGAAGTCCCCCCCGCCGAAGTCGTTCTCAGCGCCTTGGCGAATCACGCTGCAAACCCCACTCCCGACTCGGCCGCTCATCTTTGGACCCTGTACACGACAATGACCGCGTCCCTCTCCCTGGCTCTGTGCGAATCCCTCCGCCTCATCCTCGCCCCTACCCTCGCGACGCGCCTGAGGGGCGACTTTCGAAGCGGCAAGCGCCTCAACATGCGGCGCGTCGTAGCGTGGGTCGCGAGCGAGTACACCAAAGACCGCATCTGGATGCGTCGCCTCAAGCCCAGCGGGCGCGAATACCAAGTCCTCCTCGCCGTCGACGACTCGGCGTCGATGCGGCACGGCCCCAACGGGGGCGCGGTCCACCTCGCGTATCAGACGCTCGCGCTCGTCGTGCAGGCTCTCGGGAAGCTGGAGGTGGGCGAGGTGGGCGTCGCGCGGTTTGGCGAGGGGTGGGCGCTCGTGCGTGGGTTCGGCGCGGAGGCGGGTGTGGGTGGGGCGCACTTGAAGGACTGGGGCGCCTCGCCGATCGAGGGCGGGCGCGTTCTCGACGCGTTTACGTTCTCCCAGACGCGCACGGACGTGGCTGCGTTCCTCGAGGGCTCGCTTGGGGTGCTCGAGGCTGCGCGCGAAAGCGCGGGGAGCATGACCGGGCGGGAGCTGTGGCAGCTCGAGATCATCGTTTCGGATGGGATCTGCCAGGACCACGAGCGACTGCGGCGGACGCTGAGGAGGGCGCGGGAGATGCGCGTGTTGGTTGTGTTCATCATCATCGACGCGCTCAACAGCGAGGCATCGTCAAATACGTCTGTGGAGAACTCGTCTTCCATCCTGACGCTGTCCCAAGTGTCCTACAAGCCTTCGCCCACGACCGGCCAGATGGAGCTCACGATGGAGCGCTATCTTGACTCTTTCCCATTCGAATACTACGTCGTCCTTCGGGATGTGGAGGCGCTACCAAGGGTCTTGGCAGACACGCTAAGAGAATTCTTTGAAAGAGTGAACGAGGAATAGATTACCATTTACAACCTTCCCCTTGTATCTAGTCTCCAAAATATTAAGTCTTATGCATTATTCTATCCGGTCCTTCTTCCCGGCATGGAGGAAAGCATCAATGGTCAAACATACTTGTCCCAGAAGCCAGCCGTCCCGTTATTCGGCGCCGCCCAAGCTTCAATACCGAGTAGATGCATGACGAGGTTGTAAAGCTCGACGTTGGCAAACCCAGGCATGACGTAGGTGCCGTCAGCCACCGAGTGCCAAGCAGAGGGCTCGGCCTCGGTGGTATAGAGCTTGGCGCCGTGCGAAAAGGGTCCGTGCGCGACAAAGATCGCGTGCATCGCGGGTATTTCGTTGTCCCAACCGTGGTTCTATCGAGAACGATCAACGCATAGATGGGTAAAGAGAGGGACGACCTACACCAAAGCTCATATCTTCGCCCAGCTTCTTGCTCGTCAAGGCGTGCCCAAATGCGGGGACGATCCAAATAGGAGCGATCCGCTCGTTTGCGGAAAAGTGGTAGCGCGGGGGCATGGGCGTTGCTCCCTCGATGTGCCCTGTATAAGAATGGATTCATCTTTCGAGGTCCAACCATTCCGATGTAGACACATACCACCAGCATACGAATCGGTGATATACACATGGAACCTACCACTAAATTGTGGATCATTGTGTGCGCGAACGAGCTTCTCCAAGACGACGCGTTCGTCTGTTCCTTCCGTGAAACGAAGTCCAAAGGAAGGCCAGCCATCGTGATGCGTGACATTGTCCCAGGTATCGCCTGTGCAGTTGATTCAGTCAACCGGAAAAAGTCCTCGCGAACGTAAACACACCAAGTATATCTTCTCCATCTAGGTAAACCCAATCCACCTTGTGGGTATCTGCCATTCCATGGTCACTGACAAAGATCACATCTACTATTTGAGAAAGGTTGCGTGCAAGGAGCGCATTATGGAGATCACGAGCAAAAACATCGACCTTGGCAAGTGTTTCCTGCGAGCGCGATCAAGACATTGTAGATGTACATCGTCGTCGGCAGACTCACATTCACGAGGGCAGACATGGGTCCAGTCTTGTGTCCAGCCTGGTCCAAGGATGGTTCGTATGCTATCGTCCGATGAAGATTGGTGCTACAGGGAGAGAGATGGCTTACTGAGGATGAGCTCTGGTCTCTTTTCCACATCCTCCATGTCCACCCATTCCAGGATCTGATCCAACTTTTCCTGAAGCGGGACCTTGTCGCGCCACGGAACAAAGTAATCCGAAGAGGCTCCCGAGAGCGTGACGGGTGGCCCCGGCCTTCGATGCGTGAGGATCGAGTGTATACGCACACGAGGTAAACCTACCACATCTGATTGGCGGTGACAACACCAGCACGCGCCGTCGTTTCCCACATCTGTTCGTGGTTAATGAACAACGCCAGCTACGGGGGACGAGGCGACATACCGGCTCGCCCAACCACCATGAAGGCATGGACATGATCTCGAAGCGGTTGTACCAGAATTCTGTGTCCGTGACGGGGTCCCAAAAGTTCTACCACGCAAAATCAATCGTTGTCAGTAGACGACACGTTGGACGTACGTTGGCCACAATGCCATGGGATTCGGCGTGCAGACCGGTCCTATAAAAGTGAGATCGAGTAACTGACAACGAGAGGCAGCCTACATCAACGCCCAATGGTTCCTAGACGTCACCTTGTCAGCTGCGTGAGGACTCGGATCCGAACGGGACTCACGGAAAAGTCAATGTCTGGCAAAGCAATTCAGTCACAGAGAAGAATAGGAAAGAATCGACAGACCGGAAAGACGGGCTTCATATATTTGGCCCTCAATCCCTGCTGGCTAATGTCCAGTAAATGTGGTGTCAATCCGCGGTCGAGGTAGCTCGCGCTGTATCGAGATGAGAGCACGGACTAGAGTCAAGACGACCGACTCGCCTCAGGCCGTCAATGGAGATGAGGATGACGGTCCTCCTGAACTCGTGTGTCCCGTTGGAGAAGCGCGCCGCCGGTCTCGTTGGCTGCTGGGTCGTCTGCCCGCCAAAGTAGGCAGCGCCGCCGACGGCGAGGACGACGAGAACGACGAGGGAAGGGAATACCTTCCAGGCTGGAAACTTGGCCGGTGGGGTGGGCTTGACCTGGTCGTCGTCGCCGTCGAGCAGGGGCCGTTCTTCATCGCCATTGGCCGGCGTCATGGTCGAGAACAAGGCCGAAAATGGGTTGTAAAATGTGGCTGTGCATCCATCATGACTGTCTCATCGTCCATCCGCTGGCTCGTGGCATACGTCCGGACGTGGCTGGTGTACGCGTTCCTCGACGTCCTTGCGACGGGGCCCATGCCGAGACACATTGCGTTCGTCATGGACGGAAACAGACGGTATGCACGGCGGCTAGGCAAGCAGGGCAAGGACGGCCACCCGGACGGGTTCGAAAATCTGCTATGGGTGCGGTCCGTCGCGAACATACCCTCGCGCGCTCATATATGTCTAGGTCCTGGAACTCTGTCTGCGCCTGCGCATCCACTGCGTGACCGTGTACGCGTTCGCAATCGAAAACTTTAACCGGCCCAAGGAAGAGGTGGACACGATCATGCAGTTGGCCGAGGAGCGACTGGTTGAGATTGCACAGCGGGGGTACGCTTCTGTCCTTTGACTTGGCGCTCTCATTGACGTGGCCAAGGGAGATACTGGATCGACACGGCGTGCGCTTGAACGTGCTGGGAAGACGGGAGCTGCTCCCCCTGAGCGTGCAGAAAGCTGTCGCAAAGGCAGAGAACATGACCCGGCACAACAACGCGTGCGTTTACTCGTTGGACCCCGACTCGTTCTCATGACGTGACAGTGCTATCCTCAACGTGTGTGCGCCGTATGCGTCGGACGACGAGATCACAACGGCAGTAGAAAGCGCCATTCGGGACGCCATTGACGCGGGCGACGTGGATGGCAGGTGAGTGCGCTCGCTCGTGTGCCAGACACTGACTTGAAATCGCCCAGCACGATCACCGAGGACAGCATCGACTCGCGCCTGTCGACGTCGCTGGCAGGGAGCCCGCCGCTGGATGTGTTTGTGCGCACGAGCGGTGTCCGACGACTGAGCAACTTTATGACGTGGCAGGTGAGCGTGCTGGCGGTGTGTTTGACGTGGCTCATTGGCCCACAGTGCAGCGAGGACACGCAGATGCACATGGTGGAGCGGTACTGGCCCGAGTTTGGACTGTTTGACTTCGTTCCGATACTGCTCGAGTACCAGCGTAAAGTGTGGAGATGTATTACATAAGAGAGGCCCTCTCAGACACCCATCATCATGTCGATGCTCGACAAGTTCAGACGCGGCGCCCAGCGCGCGGGCATGCAAGCGACCGCCTTTGTCAAGGAGGGCTCGTCGCGCGTTGCATCTGGCTCGCGCGACTTTGTCCAGGGCTTCACGCTCCCCGGCGAGGCCGAAAAGGCTGCCAAGATCCTCGCCAGCTTTCTCGGTCAGTCTCCCCCGAGTTTTGCCCTGCCCCGCTCATCCTCGCCCAGCCGACCCCAACCACCCCGAATCCGCCCTCAACTCGATCCCCAAGGCCGTCCTCCAGCACGCGCGCGGTACGTCTCCCCCTCGCTGACAACTCGAACCCACCCTCACACCCCGGCAGGCCTCGCCGTCTTCCAGGTCCTCAAAGCCGGCTTCATGTTCTCGGGCAAGGCAGGCTCTGGCCTCGTCATCGCCCGTCTCCCAGACGGCTCCTGGTCCGCCCCATCATGCATCGCCACGGGCGGTCTCGGCTGGGGCCTCCAAATCGGCGCCGACATCACCGACTTTGTCATCGTGCTCAACTCGGAGGACGCCGTGCGCGCCTTCTCCATCGGTGGGAACGTCACCATCGGGGGCAACGTTTCAGCTGCTGCGGGCCCTATTGGCACCGGCGGGAGCGTACAGGCCAGCTTGGCACACCCCGCGAGTATGTTTTCGTACTCGAAGAGCAAGGGTGAGTGCGCGCGATGGGTGCAGGACCGGGGCTGACGCGCGACAGGGCTGTTCGCGGGCGTGTCCCTCGAGGGCACGGTTCTTATCGAGCGCAAAGACGCGAACCGTGATTTC
>JBBPUA010000312.1:0-21513 GCA_038094355.1 Afroboletus lepidellus | reverse complement strand
GAGGGATGGGAAGTCCGTGTAGGTCGTTGCGAGAGCCAGGGCTTGCTGGAGATGCGATGTCACGCCTAAAGAAAACGTTGCATAAGTGATGCATGACGAGCGGGGCTTTCTAAAAAGACGTACGCAGCGTCTCAAGGACCTCGGGTCTCAGCTGCGCAAACTTGTCTTCTAGTTCCTTCCAGTCGCTCTGCGAGTTTGGATCATCAGCAGCCATCGGACTGCGAACCAAACGGAATACTCGTTAGCTAACATACAAGGAAGAGACAAAGGATACTTGCCTTGCGAGCCAATCTAATCTCTCCTGCAGGCATGCAAACAACAGCGTCGCCAACTCGGGCAGCATGTCGACCACATCCTTTCCAACGCTGTTACCCCCATTGTCCTTGGCTACTTTCGTCACGGCATCGACCAGCCTCAATAGCGCATCGAGAACAGCAGGCCTGCTCGTCCACGGTTTGATCATCGGAAGTTCGACGCCATATACACCAAGATTATATGCGCGATAGGAAAGCGCAGCTTGAAGCGTTGCCTAGCGATCCTTAGATGCGTGTTCATCGTGCGAGAATGAGCGACAAACCACGACGGCTCCTCCAAGCTCTTTTAGTGCCGCAATACTCCAAAACCCATTCCTTTCTAGCTGGTCCAAGTAGTCCACCATAAAAACCAGTAATTTCCCTACGTCGGGCACGCGGTACTTGAAAAAGTCTCGTGTGATATCCTGTGTAGGAGTTGGCTCGGGTACTGAAGGTGTAGGATCAGAGGAAGGGGTCGAGGACGAAGTGTGAGTGGTAGAAAATACATGGATGGTATCAGTGATGAGTGAATGGAGTGCGCCAGCGCTGCATAATGTTAGAAATAGGGTTCACGTCAGCAAAGCTTGAGGAAACTCACTCGATGTGTTCGTTCAATTTAATCCAAAGCTGATGACAAGCGTAGAGCTTCTCGGCGTCAGTAGCTAGGCGTTGACGACTTCTTTGAGACATCTAAACAGTATTCGGAATCAGCACAGTCGAACTCCAATCAAGCTATGTCGCTCTCAATGACGAAAGAATCCTTCGAATGACAAATAGACAACGGAACATGGTGCACTAACCTTTCCTAAAGCGCCATTGTCGTTGATGAACCTAATGAGCCAACTCAACCGCTCTTTCCGTGCGGTCAGTTGGCAGGTAAGATCATGGTTTGGTCGGACGATTTCAGCGTCTAAAGGAATAAGTTCGATCAGTAACCTCACCCGATAAGACAAGGGTAGCAGAAAACGCCTGACCGCTAGCAACCACAGCAGCACTGGTCCCTTCTGCAGCGCGCATAAGCGCTTCTCCGTCAAGTACCGGTGAAGGCGGCAGGATAAATTGCAATGGGTTGGCAGGGATGGGTGAGTACAGAATGGCTTGCCTCAACGTAGCTCGGAGCAGATTTGGGAGCGACCTGGCGCACGGCATATCAACATGCAGCAGAATCCACCAGCAAAAGTTCCCATTGCTCACTCTGTTTTGAATGCTTGCACTTTTTCCACGTCTAGCGAGATCCGTAGCATCGATTCCCGCGTGACCATAAGCACGTCAGCTTCACTTGCTCCGTCCACATCATCGTCATCCTTGCCGCCACTCTGGTCCGCGTGGTCAAGAATAATGACTGGTGGGAGTGCAGAAAGCGCAAGGAACCGGTCATCAGAGGACTTGAGAACCAAACGATCGTTGTAGGGAGTGTCTGGGACGCGGGACTTTGAAGTACCTGACTAGTATACGTACGGGAAGAGTGCCTACCTCGAGCACAGAAAATCACGACTTCACCAAATAGTATAGCAACGATCGCTCCTTCAGAAAGGAGGGTTAACCTTGGATGGGCAGGGGGAGAGGCAGCGTTCTGACAGCGCGTAATCCATGATCAGCACGAAATTAGGAACGAACTGAGTCCGAAGCAAGCCACGGCTACCCAACGAGCACTCACAGCAACATAAGGCACTACAGTGACCCCATCAGCCCCCCAAGAATCACCGTGTGCCATTAGGCGGACGATGACATACACCCTACGGGGTCCGAAGCCGAATTGATCGACAACCATCGCGCCAGGATCTTCCTCTGCGCCTGTAGAAGCATAAGAAACTAAAAGCACGAGCTTGTTGGGGCTTGTCGTCTTTCAATCAGCAAGAATCAGAATGCGTTTACTAGCTTGCCTACCTCTCGACAGCGAGATCGATACCCTCGAGATCTTCTATACCAACTCCCCCGATTGCCTCGCGTACAACTCCTGCTATGTCAGTCTCGCTCCTCAACTCTTCCGTTTCAAAAGTCCACTTCTGTATCCTGGTCTCAATCAAAGCAAACATATCGTTCCCGGATGAGGCGAGTGCGACAATGTTACCCGGCTCCGGTCGCACTGCGGGGGATGCCGCTGACCACCCAAAGAAACGCGAGAGAGAGAGGGAGGAAGATGGTGCTGGAGGGGCAAACAACCGCACCGTGACGGTATATTTTCCACCTTGCGAGGTGATCCCCAACCGAAATATTCGTCCAGTCGATGTGGCCACTAGGTACGCGTACGTCCCTCCAGACACGCCACCCAGACTTCCTAGATCGGTCCGAACGACACATGAGACGTATTCTTCTTCCGCTGCCTCGAGAGGGAGATAGATCGCCTCAAACGTGCCTCCGCCCGAAAGTCCAGAGGAGATCGAGGGCCAGAAACGCGTCGCGCCGGTAGGGGAGACGAGAATGAGACCTGGTTCAACGGAGCGCGAACGGGAAGGGACAATTGCATGATGCGGTGCAATAGCTGTAACATTTACATAGCCTGGAGAAGGAGGAGGACAAGGAAGGATGTAGCACGTCGGGCTCGGTGAGGTTGGCTTGAGCATGGCATGGGACCAGAGGAAGCACGTCTTTGCAGACGCGACGAGCGTGTATCCCGAGGTCATGTCGACGCATCCCGTATACGATTCCGCCATGAAATCTACGGATGATAAACGCCAGTGAGTTAGGACGCAGAACGACGCGCGCACCTGTGGACCGGAGAGCTTGCTTGACCTCTACGGGCAACGTGCCATACAAGCCAGCCATTAGTTCCTCTGTTTTCGCAAATATCACGTCTTTTTGGCTTGGTGTCCTCTCTGCGTGCGGATATGCCGCAGGCGTCGGTGCTTCATCGACCTCCATGCCAGACTCTGCTCCCGAGCGGGGTGGGGTCGCAGGCGGTGCGACGCGGTGAGTACCGACGTGCCTGCGCGTTCGGGGCGGTGTCCCAGACGAGGGCCTCGGCGTGGCATATCTATGGGTCCGCCGAGGTGGTGGGGAAGCAAAGGTCGCCATGAGTTGGTGGTCGAAGACAAGGCTTTCGCATAAACACCCGACAATACAACTCTACAATTCACCACCATGACCCCGATAGGATTTCGGTGTCTACCTCTGCCACTGGTCCAGCTGTCCTTGCCTGCCGTTCTGAAGTGTGGTCAGTCGTTCCGGTGGACGAGCTACCCCATCGCTTGTGATCCTCCCGCGTACGAATATCGGTTTTGCCTCCGAGACCGCGTTGTCTGCTTGAGACAGTCCAATGAGGCCCTCTATTATCGCTCTGTCTTCCCTAATGAACTTCTCGACTCAGCACAAGTAGAAGCTCGCGAGGAGGAAACGTTGGCTTGGCTCAAAGACTACTTCCAGCTGGACGTCGACCTCGTCAGGCTGTATGACGCATGGAGCGAACGGGACCCTGTCTTTCGCAACATCCGATCTCGCTTCTCCGGCATTCGTATGCTGCGCCAGGATCCTTGGGAAAACCTCGTCTCGTGAGTGAATAGAAAGCGCTGGTCCCGATACTCGACGCGATCACACGTAGATTCATCTGCTCTTCGAACAACAACATTGCGCGCATAACCAAGATGGTTCATTCCCTTTGCAAATACTATTCGCCCCCCCTTTTGTCTCTCGACCCCCTAGTGCTAGATTCGGATAGCACGGCAAAGGATGTAACCTATCATCCCTTCCCTCCTCCGAGTGCTCTTGCTGCACCCGAGGTTGCAACGAAACTACGATCGCTTGGCTTTGGATACCGTGCGGATTTTATTCAGCGAACGGCCAAGATGCTAGTAGACGAACACGGTGTTGCTTCAACGAATTCGACTGGCATTGACGGCCCTGAGAAGTGGCTCAAGAGTTTGCGGACACTGGATACCCCCGAGGCTAGAGAAGAGTTGCTCAAATTTGTTGGGGTGGGTCGCAAAGTCGCGGACTGCATTTTGCTCATGAGCTTGGACAAGGTAATATTGGACGCCTGGCTTACAGGATAGATGTTGATCCCATCCATAGAGAAATGTTATCCCAGTGGACACCCACGTGCATCAAATCGCAACGAAACACTATGGATTCCGTTCTCTCGGCGCTTCAAAGAAGGTTGCCATGTCCCCAAAGCTCTACGATGAAATCAACCATAAACTAGCCGATACCTGGGGCGAATACGCTGGTTGGGCACATTCCGTACGTGGTTACTCGAGCCATATAAACTCTGGAGCTCATAAACAAAGCAGGTTCTTTTCACTGCTGATTTAAAGATTTTCTCCTCCTACGGAATGCCAGCCTCCCCTTCAACCCCGTCTGTCACTCCAAGTTCTACGCGGATAGCAACTCCAGCCTCCAGTTTGCCCTCAGGCACTAAACGCACGAGGAAAAGCGCACTAGTCAACACGGATGACCTTCCTGTAATGATACCACAGGATTGTTTAGAAGATACCAGCCTCGCTGAGAGAGTCAAGAGGCGAAGAAGAGTTGGATAGATAATTTTCTCATTTAACGCATGTTAGGTTTTCGTACACTCGGCTAATTCATTAGGTATACCCGTGATGTGGCTGTGTCGTACATTGAGTTAGGGCACGCGACGGTAGGGGTTGCATTCGTGCTCGCTTGAGGATGTCAAAAGAAATCCATCATGAAAGCGATCGCGAAGACCACTCGTCCTCATCTGAGCCAGAACATCCAGCTCACCCAGATGCGCCGCAGGCCTCGTCATCTAAACCCAAGAAGAAGAAAAAGTCCAAGGCCGCCAGGATCCTGGACTCGCTACGCGGGAACGACTTGAACCCTGCTGTGGATCACGTCGCGGCGGAGGAGAGCGCTGGAGTAGAGGCTGAGGCTGAGGCTGTCCTGCAAGCATTGAATCAGCTCAGACTTGTGGACGCGCTCAAGGGCAAGTCGAGTATGACCGGCCGCGGAAAGAACCCTCTCGGAGGAGAGCACAAGGTACCGTCGTCAGCTTGCTTGCATCTCACCCGTAATAATCCATGCCAAGTTTTGGGCGACGCAACCCGTCCCTCAATTGGGTGAGCCAAATCACCTTGATCCATGAGTACCTTTGAACAGACATCATCACTCAGGCGATCTACCACCCAGCGAAGATGGATATATCGAACCCACCAAGGCTATCGAAGACGTTCGTCAGGAACCATATCCATTGCCGAAGGAATTCGAATGGAGTACTCTGGACCTCGATGACCCCAAGCAGGTCTGTGCTACGTGGGTCCCATGAATTCCAGGCTCACTCGGGCTCCAGATCAAAGAAGTTTACGATCTTTTGTCATTAAACTATGTCGAGGATGACGATGCTGCTTTCCGCTTCAAGTACAGCGCTGAGTTCCTTGAATGGTATGCTGTCTGCTTTATCACAGCAGAAGACGAGCAATCAATCCCATCACAGGGCTCTCAAACCACCAGGTTATTATAAGGAATGGCACGCAGGCGTCAGAGTCTCTTCGAACAAAAAATTAGTTGCCTTTATCTCTGGTGTTCCGATGACACTTCGCGTCCGTCAAAAGTGAGCTCCCACATGCAGATCCATCTAAATCGACTTTTAATATAATGCAGCGTCTTTCACGCGAGCGAAATCAACTACCTTTGCGTCCATAAAAAGCTGCGCTCGAAACGACTCACGCCCGTGCTCATCAAAGAGGTTACACGGCGAGTCAATCTCTGTGGCATAGCACAAGCCATCTACACCGTCGGGCTTCTTCTTCCAACCCCGGTTGCCACTTGCCGGTTTGTCCCGTCTGACCTTGCCAAGCGCCATCATCTCACGTCTCTGCAGGTACTATCACCGTTTGATAAATGTACCGAAACTCATCGACGTAAAATTCGCCTACGTCCCACGAAACATGACGCTTGCGCGCATGATCCGAATCTACAAAGTAGATCAAAAGACCACGATACCTGGTCTGCGCGAAATAGAAGAGAGGGACATCCCTGAACTGGCAGATCTGTCCACGCGGTATATGCAGCGTTTCGACTTGATCCCCCTCATGACCCTCGACGAAGTGCGACATCAGTTTTTAAGCGGTAAAGGCGATCTGGACCAACCCTCTGAGAACAACAGACGGCCGAGACAAGTGGTGTGGACGTACGTCGTCGAGGTGAGCGGTACTATAGGCCACATTGTGGAAACCATGCCTCAACCTCATATTTCGTGCGGGATAGGATCCTGAGACACATCGCGTGACTGATTTCTTCTCGTTCTACTCTCTCCCGTCGACGGTGATCAATAGCCCCAAGCATGACGTGGTCCAAGCATGCTACCTATTCTACTATGCGAGCGACGTCGCCTTTGCATCAGAGGAAGATACGGAAGCAAAACTAAAGAAGCGGCTCGGTCAGCTGATTGGGGATGCTCTAATCATCGCCAACCGCGCCGAGTTTGATGTGTTCAATGCGGTCAGCCTAATGGACAACATGAGCTTCCTCGAGGATCTCAAGGTGAGCAGTGATGTGCGTACGGTACCATTCTATTTGATCTCATGAGAATTCAAGTTTGGCGCGGGGGACGGCTTGCTCAACTTTTACTTGTACAACTGGAGAACGACAGCATTGGCAGGTGCTACAACTGTCGGTGGCGTAGAAGCTGGAAGAGGTGTCGGTGTAGTCATGCTCTAAGCTATCGATTCATTCGACTATCAACATCCTGGTATGTACGAGTACATACCAATTGCACAATCCCAAGATCATCGTGGCTTAAATGTCTGTTATATGAATATATCACACATACACATCTCTACAATGTTCAATCGCTATCGATCTCAATGATATCGTCGTCATCTACACCCCAGTCTGGTGTCGGGCTCCGTCGTTTGGGCTGCGACTTGGCCGGCAAGGACGTAATGCTAGCACCAGTTGCTCCAACTGAACGGCCTCGGAAGCTTGGAGGGACGTGCGGTGCTGCTGGCGCTCGAGAACCGAGGGTCTGCCCGGCACCCCACGACTCCTGGCTCGTCTGCAATTGCGATGTGGAGGCATCCTTCCCTTTGCCCTTGGCTGACGTTGTCTGTGGGTTCCGACCATTGAGAACATTACCAGAACCGGCGAATGTCACCTAGGAAAATGGAAGTGGACGTGAGCGAACGCGGACGCGGTAGAGCATGATACGCACTGGACCGTTTGATGGGCTAGGAGAAGTTGGTTGTTCGGGTTCCGGGGGTGTATACGGAACAACGTTGAAACCAAAGAACAGCTTTCCGAACGGAATGTTCAACACCGCCGGTACTTTGACTTCAGATTCCAGCATGTCGCTTGTGACCACTTTGTGCTTGCTGTAAGGAATACGTCAGCGGAGCACCGCATCGAAAAAAGGTGGGACCCACTCAGTGCGGAGGATTTTGCTGCCATCGGCAACCTCCTCCACGCCACGATGACTGATTCCCTTTCCCTTGGTCTTACGCCCCGCTAGAGTTTCACCCTTTCCTTTGAAGCTTTCCCAGTGATCACCACCTTTGCTCACTGTGGAAGTCCCACCAGCGACAAACCCGCCTGCCAGTGACGACGAAGGCCGAGACGAGCCAGGTGATGATGAGTTGAGATCGATCTTGAGTTTCGATGCCATGGTCGCCGGCGGAGGTGCTTTGGGTCGTTCCTTTTCTACGTAACCAACGGGGGGAGCGAAATCGACCTCGAGATCGGTGTCAAGGACACATATCCCTGACCCTTCCGGTGAGGCTTCCATCACAAGAAAACCAAACACCATCGAGTTGTAGGATATCTCGATGATATCACCTTGTGTAAGAGCTGAGAAGTTGCGCAGTGCCTGTTCCAGACTGAGTCGACATTAATCGTAGCAGACAAATTACACTGAACGATCGGACGTACACAGCCTTAGGATCAGAGATCTCCAGGAAGTGAACGGTCTGAGGTTGTAGCTTTACAAACTTGCCCTTCGGGAGCTCCGTGCCGGTAATTCGGATAGGATCGCCTTCCTCGAGGCGTAGGGTCTTCATCATCCAGTACGGAAGGTGTACAACTCCTTCCTCTGCGATAAACTCCAGGACACCCGCATGCGTTGAAGCTGCAGGGTTTGAAGGGTTGCGAAGCTGGAACATCCATGGTGACTCGAGGTCCAAATTCGTGAGATGTGCGAGTGCGGACGGTGGCATGACAACTGACGATCAAAGTCAACAAATGGATATGTGAACAGACGTGGCATACTCTTTCCACCGTAGGAGAGATTCTCTCGCTCCCTGCCAGGAAGCATGGCTACACTGTATGCCTTTAGATACTCGTCATATGACCTAGCAGGAGCGCGGCCGACTCGAGGGCCAACCGGACCACCGAATCCTCTACGATGATCAATGATAAGATACCAGCACAGGAACCATGTAACGAAAACCTACTGAGCGAGCTGGGCAAATAGCCCTCCTGGCCCACCGAAGCCGTTCTGGTTGCCAAACTAAAGAACCTGTCAGCGAAACGATGCATCCTGGGAGGTAACGCTCACAAAATCCATGAAGGGTGTGGTCTGGGAAAAAGGTGTGGGTCGCGTTCGGTTGGTCAGAGCACACCGGTATACGCAACTGCTCCTTTTGCGGCAATGGCCGTGCATCCAAATCGAGAAGGATGCAGAAACGCGTTGATTGGGCTGGCAAGCCACTCGATCAATCTCGTAATAGTTCAATAGCTGCACTAGCTGCACCAACACCACCAGCACGATCTGGCTCTAGTGCAGCCTCCAACGACTAGGTGCTATCGCTGTTACTGTCACTCGTCTCGTGTCGGGTAGTGAAGAAAGTCCACGGTACGGTCAAGAACACCCGGTATTGTTTTGGACAAAAATGTTATTGTCTCTCCTGGTGGTCCAACCCGCGTCGAGAAAGCTAAGCTCGGTATAATTCAATTCCAACTTAGTAGCGCACCAACCCCCCATGGTCGGCTCTGTGTTATTTCGTTCTGCACTCTACGCACAACAGATGGACTGCGTTGTCACCAACGACTACCGTCAAATGGACAAGATCACTCTTATCTAGTTTGTACATAGTCATCGATCTTCAACAGTAGACAGACTGTTTCTGTCGCCAACTCAATCGCGCTGGTGGACACGAGCAAAGGCTGTACTACATCTTCTTCTAGAATGTTAGAAATCAAACCCTGAATGGATCATTAGTAGCGGTCCTCGATGACGCGAACCCTCACTCACCGTTCGAACATTAATTCCTGCATTGCGATCTCCGAGAGCATGTCGATTGCGCAACTCAGTGACGATCGCAATGGGGTTTAGACCTGCGTTCTCAGCGAGGGTAGTAGGAATGACTTCCAATGCATCTGCATATGCTTGGAAGCAGTACGCCTCCATGCCCTTCAATGATTGTGCGTATTGGGAAAGAAGACGGGAAACGTGGATCTCGGGTGAACCGCCACCACAAATAAGTGCGCTAAGACGAAACTATTAACACATATCAAGTCGGAGCGACAGAGTGAGATCGTACCGTTTCTTTACGATGCAACGTACGACACAGAGAGCATCGTGCAGACTGCGTTCGCACTCCTCGACGACCAGATTGTTAGCACCCATCGCGAGAATGCTGACCGTGCGACCCCTGTTTTTGACCCCAGTAATTTTGACAACCTTTGCCCCAGCTTGCGACGTCTCCTCGACTAGATCGGCATATCCGAGTTTGTCCTCTGTGAATGCCTCGATGTCTGCGATGGGCTTGCATCCCAGGCTCTTCGAGAGGAAATCGATCTCGTCACGTTCGACGTCCTTAACAGCCAGAATATTGAGACGCTTGAGGAAGCTGAGTGAGGTGTCATCGACAGCATCCCGCAGAATAGACTTTTGTATGAGGAGGACATTGCAGTTCGCTTTTTTGATCTTCTTGCAGATGTTGAGCAGGTATTGACGACCTTCCTTAATAACCTTATCCATCTGGCGATAGTCGTTAATGACGACAGTGTTGTCCATCTGCGTTGTGCGTAGAGTGAGTAGTGTAGACACGAAGTGCACGAAACTTACATCGGGTTTTGGTGCGCTAAGTTGGAATTGAATTATACCGATCTTAGCTTTCTCGACGCGGGTTGGACCACCAGCGGAGACAATAACATTTTGGTTCAAAACAACACCGTCCACAAGTTCAGTGTCCTCGATCGTACCACCGACTTTCTTTACTACCCTAATGTCCCTGAGATCCACACTTGAAGATTGGGGTGTCACGAGACGAGTGACAGCAGCAACAGCGATAGGCGCAAGGGTCGAAGAGTATTGAGAGACGATCTGTGTACGAAGGATAAGATGTCGCTATGTCAGCGAGAGGCAACGCAGACCTTGGAGTTTAACGATGTGCTGGCTGCGCGAAGTAGGCTAGCCTTGTCGTTCAAGTCGACTGGAACTGACACTTCAGTCAGGTACTCTACAGCTTTAACAGATGCCTTGAGGAAAGATTCTGCGACGATCGTTGGATGGATTCCTTTCAAGAGCAACTTTTCTGCTGCGCCAAGAAGGCTGCCTGCCAGAACGACCACCGAAGTCGTGCCATCGCCTGCCTCTACATCCTGGGCAGCGGACAAGTCAACCAACTGTGGGGACAATAAATTATTTTCTTCAGAGTGTCGGGCGCTCGGAGTTACCATCTTAGCCGCAGGGTGCAGTGCTTGGATGCTCCGCAGGATTGTTGCGCCGTCGTTGGTGATGATTACCTCGCCTTTGGAAGTTTGAATCTATGGACCCCGATAAATACCTCTGGGATACATTTTGAAAAAATCGGCAGTTCGATACCATCTTGTCCATTCCTCTCGGCCCAAGTGATGTACGAACAGCGTCGCTGATGGCTACGCAGAATCGTAAGCCAACAAGTAAATACGAGCTACCGCCACAGGCCCACCTTTCGCAGCCACCATATTTGACATGCGGAGTTCCATGGGCTTGCCCTGTGGACGCGCTCCATGAGGTTCCAAGAGTCGAAAATGCCATGCGACCCACTCACCTTGTCGTTGAAGGCTGCGTTAGAGCCAGACCGTGCTGCTGGCGTAGATGACGCGGGTGCTGTTTTTGTAGCCATTTTCCCGAGCTAGAATAAGATCGGACGTGACGGATGGGCTATCAAAGACTTGGAGGGTGTGTTAATTCTAGTTCAAGCCCTATATAATCGACCTTCTCGATTTGGACGCACGGGCATTGCCGGAAGTTGAACGCCCCTGTCTGACTACATCCTTCTTTGTGAGTGTTACCTTGCGGGATGAACCGTTCCGCTGATCTTCAGTTTGGAAACCAGAATAGTTTTGGTGGGCCAGGAGAGTCTGCACAGCCCGAGCAGTCGTGCATTAAGTACCTAAAGGCATACAGAGTAGCCATGCTTCCCAGTAGGGAGCGAGAGAATCGGTAGATCCGATGAGACCTTCGACGACAAATACTCGTAATACTATACCACAGCGTCCAATAAGATTGCTGGAAAAAAGAAATGCCAGGACCGTGGATTGAACACGGGACCTCCAGAACTTCAGTCTGTTGCTCTCCCAGCTGAGCTACCCCGGCGATATTAGCATTACCAAATTTACGCTTAATGTCATCTTCGGCTGCGAAGCTTGGATTGATTTGGGCATTCGCTTACAATAGCTCCTCCGTTCATCTTCTAGGTGCAATCGTTCAGTAGATATGTCCGGTGCGGGGCCTCGCGAGAACGTCTTTGCCACACGGATGGCACTGACGAATATGAAACTTCGTCTTAAAGGCGCTGAGACGGGGCACTCATTGCTCGCGAAGAAGCGCGATGCCCTCACTACGCGATTCAGAGCGATCCTCAAGAAAGTGGACGAGGTACGCCGAGTACAGTACGCCCCTGCTCATCATAACTGACCTGCGTAAAACGTGCTGCAGGCGAAGCGAAAGATGGGACGGGTGATGCAGCTCGCGTCGTTCTCGATGGCCGAGGTCACATATACAACGGGCGACATCGCCTACCTCGTGCAAGAGCAAGCGAAGCTGGCGGCGTTCCGCGTCAAAGCAACACAGGAGAACGTCTCGGGTGTGCTCTTGCCAGCGTTTGAGGTCGATCGTGTTTCTGGCTCGGGTACGTCTCTCACCTACTATTTCCGAACTAGATGTTCATTCGCTGTTCTTCCGTCTTTTACTAGATTTCAACCTCACTGGTCTCGGGCGTGGAGGGCAACAGGTACTACGTGCGAAAGAAGTTTACGCCAAGGCGCTCGAGACTCTCGTGGAGCTTGCATCACTTCAGACTGCATTCATGATCCTCGATGAAGTCATTCGAGCCACGAACCGCCGCGTGAATGCTATCGAGCACGTCATCATCCCAAGACTTGATAACACGATCAAGTATATCTTGAGTGAATTAGATGAGATGGATCGCGAAGAGTTCTTCAGGCGAGTTCTAATCTATAACACGTCTACGGAACCGAAAGGCTGACTGGTTTCGTAGATTGAAGAAGGTGCAAGGAAAGAAGAAGAGACAGGCGGCAATTGCCGCCGCTGCAAAACAGGCTACGACAGGTACTGAAAAGAAACCCGTGGAATTGGTCAAGACCAGCGGAACCCAGTCAGACAGTACGGCAGCACCGACCGAGGCGGAGAGTGCTGCAGTACCAGAAAGCGTTGAAGCAGCTCCTGAAGGCGACGTAACCGAGCAAGATGCGGTCGAAGAGATTCCAGTGGCGGAACCCGAGGTGGAGGTGGAAGAACCTACAGCAGACTTGCTAAGCACTAAGGACGAGGACGTCATTTTCTGACTAGTGCTCCACACACTCTTATACCTCGCGATGCAACGGTTGTCGATATCGAGTGCCTACTGTACCACATTGCAAATTCCTGAACAATCCAATCAAGCCAACTCGTGATCATGGTGCATATCATGTACGGAGTGTCGCATAGATACATGGTGGTTTTACGAGGTGCAGTGAGGGAAGTAATGCGTAAGAAAATGTCGGGTAATTTACTTGACCATTGTGAGCTAAATAGGCGATTGAATGAGATATGATGACATACATCGACCATTTCTACATCATCTTTTTGGGCCTTCTTTCTGTCCTTGCGGTCCAAGATTGCTCGTCTGTAAAAATGCTCAGATAACGTGGGCGAGGGTGCGTATCGTCAGATTGACGCACCTGTCCTTGTCGAGCTTGATATTGATGATGACGACCTTGGAGGGGTGAATACCAATTGGCACCGTTGCACCATTCGATTTGTCGCGTTGTACACGGTCGACGTGGATGACCCACTTCTTGCGGTATACTTGTGTGACCTTGCCTTCCCGGCCCTTGTACTTCCCGCGCACAATTCTGACTTCATCCTCCTTACGAATGGGTAGTGACCGTGTCTAAAGCACCGTAAAATGTGGAAGAAGACTTCTCCTGACGTCCACGTACATTGTGCTTTCCTCTTAGTTCCTTGGAAAGAGGTGAAGACATGATTTTGCGACGGATGGACGAAGGTGCACTGAAGTGCGCCTTGCGGGACTTGCGCCGCGAAGAAGAAACGTCTGTAAGGGTGGTGAGGACTTTCGTGTCACATCTCGAAGCGGCCGGTGAATCCATCTGGCCTATACCCCCGCCATCCAGCGAATCTTTTGACAAGGATCGGCATTTTCGTGCAGAAGGCGATGGACGTGATGACAGTAGATGAAGGGAGGACTGACCAGGATTGAACTTCATCTTGATCTTGAGGACGTCGGTGACGGTGTCGGCGGGCTCGTACTGTGCGTGGTTGAATCGAGTTGTTTGGTCCGGTGTTTGTACTCGGTGTTTGCCGAGCTCACAACTGTGACCAACCAAACTGCTGCCCACGAGCCCATTAGCAATGTCTACCGACAAGATACGCCCGACCAAGCTAAAATTCAAAGGAGAGAAGGCAAAGAAGAAGCGCAAGAGAGACGACGACGAAGGCAGCTCCAGCAAACAGCGGCGTGTCGAGGAGGAGGAGGCCCCCGACACTTGGGTCCTTCCGGAATCGCCAGCAGAAATACGCGGTCCTACGTTCCTCATGCACCCCTCGGATCCATCTCCTATCTCCGTGAATTTCGACTCAACACGCAACAAGATTATTTTGCATCCCCTGGACAAGGAGGGCACCTCTGAATCAACCACGTTGCTTGATCGCGAGCCAGCGGAAGTTTCACAGGTATGGGTCACGACGCGTGTCGCGGGCTCCCCCACCATCAATCTCAGAACAGGAACTGGGGAGGGGAAGTTTTTATCCTGTGACAAGCATGGGATCGTCTCGGCGAACCGGGAAGCCCGAGGTCCAGAGGAGGAATGGACCCCCGTGGTTTTGCCCGACGGGATGGTCGCATTTATGAACGTGTATGAAACCTATCTCAGCGTCGATGAAGTTGCGGGGGGTGCTCTACAATTGCGGGGTGACTCCGAGGAAGTTGGCTTCAGGGAGCGCTTTTGGGTAAAAATCCAAAGCAAGTACAAGAAAGAAGTCCACGAGGAGAAGAAAAAACGGGAGGCCGGGTCGGAAATGACCGTCATCGATGAGGCGGGTGTCAAGTGAGTTTCACTTCGGCGACTTTCTCGGGAGAATATCAAAACGTGGTTGCGTCTAGCCGACTGCATCAGGCATGGGGGGCAGGACGGTCCGTCACGTCGAAAGAAGATAAGAAAGAGGTAGGCCTGGGTATCTGTACACTAGTTGGAAGGGTGACATCGTCACACAGTTGAAACGTGCACAGAAAGCGGGTCGCCTGGCGGAGGCTCTGCTGGATCGTAGATCAAAGCTCAAGAGGTATGCCCTTCATTGCCTAATAAACTACGAGCTCAGTCCCCTTATAGTGATCGATTCTGCTGAACTGCGTGTTTTATCCATACATGTACATCGTCTCGTTCTCGCGTGTCGTATCGATGGAACTTGTGCCTTTCGGATTGACGTGCGTGTTCCGTCAAGCAACATTCGCAGTCGTTAGATCCAGAGAGGCGATCTATCGCGATGGGCAAATAAATACCTCGGGGTTAAAAGGAGCCCCAGTGCACAAGATGCTTCCCCAACTAGAATTATGACGACAGACACGACTTCCACTACCGTCGCAATGCCGGCTCACAACTTCCGTACAGTTAGAGCCTTATTTCACGAAGCCGAAATGTCTGACAGACAGTTTCGTACATTGACCGTGCGTTTCAAATAGTTTTACAATCCTTCACGTCAAACACATTTTCTCGGTGCAGAGCAACATTAGGTATAATGCAATGGTGTATCTGGACGATTCCGGCGCTGTTCCCATTGAGGAGCAAGAGCCCGCTGCTTTCAGATACTTTTTGAACCAGGTTGGTGATCAACCCTCACTCCTAGTTGTCCACCATTGTGATCCATAACCAAGATCAAAAAATCTGATCCTGGGGTTGCCCCGAGGTACCCATACTTGTGGCCTGTGTTGGCCTATCTTGAGCTGTATCTCGCTGGGAGGAGACGGTCGCGCCTTTATAAGCCCGATGAAATGACAATCCGGCCTACTCAGCTATTGAACAAGACCCGTTTACCGATTTGGGTTCGTTGGGCACAAGCGGTGTGGCCTTTTCTGTCAGATTATAGGGAAGGCAATGACTGATCTTGTTGTACAGGAGAAGACCGGAAAACCTCTTCGAGAGATCTACAGCAAGCGTGTAAGCTTCCAGTTCCATAACCTGTTCGTCTATTTTTCAACAAGCCAAAGTCTCGATTTTCGCATTCGACTTATCGGAGATCGTCTCGTCAGCGGTCGATGACAAAACGTTACTGCAAAAGGGAGCCTATGCAAGAGGCTGGTGAAGGCCAAAGTCTTGCTACCACTGCTAACGACATCTGCAGTGCTACTATCACTACCCCTTCGGATGCGTCTACACTCCCTGTCAAGTCTTTCTTGTATTCCTTTGGCTCCTCCGTCGGATCCATCTGTGCCCGCATGATTGGCAAGTAAAAGATGTTGGGACGAAGGATTGGATAAATACTGGTTATTTTGTAGAATTGACCCTTCGATCTTTTTCTTTTTCTTACCCCCCGTGTCTTGCGTTTGCTCCGTTGCTTATGTACACCCCAGGCCTCCGTCGCCACTGGCAAATGGCTCCAGTGTCTGTATCAACTCTTGATTTCGCATGGAAATCTCACGTTCCAATCTGTCAAGCTCAACCCAAGCTCCCGTTCCACGCACAAATGACAACCGCTGTAGACCAATGATCGGGTGAAACAATCTGTAGCAGCCGGACCCGAAGCTCGGCCCAGGCAGCCATGGGCCGTACTCCCATTTTATACTCGCAGAAGTTGGTCCGTTTTACTAAATGGGCTCTGATCATGGGCAAGACCGACCCGAATCCCATATATATTGTTCATCCGTTATCGAGTGCGTGATCGTCGTCGAAAATGCTCTGGGGTCGACCCGTTCTCAGAATGACTCCGTGTCCAGCCTACGGTCGCGGGTCACAGATATACGTAGTTCCCAGTTTTTTACGGCCTGCACCAGCGAATATCATTCGTCTTGACAGACTTGATAATTGTCAATTCTATTTCCAGGAAGTCGCCGTTACAAATTTTTGTGTTCTGAACACGGGACCGACCGGGCAGTTACTAGGGACGTGTCGCGGCCTGCGGACCTGGTGGTTTCGCCCGACGGTAGGATTGTATTCGTGTACCTGTTTGAAAGCTAACTCAACCTGAACGAGGATCGTACTGTGTACTTCATGATTCCAGGACGATAAACTCTTGTACGGCAATCACAAGCGAGGGAAAAAAAAAGGTTGACATCGATGATCCAAGTGTCAAGTGAGTCTTTGCTCCGTTGCTTTCCGTTTGTATGTGAAACGTGGTCGCACTTAGGCTTAGCCGACTGTCATGAAACGACCTACGAAACACGAAAGGTAGCAAAAGGAGAGTGAGCTTAAAATCTTTATTACAGAAAATATCAAAGACACGTTCGCTACTCCCCATCAACCTGAGGGATTGATCCTACAGACGTTGTTATCCGCATTGGACACTATAGTCCACTTCAATCATGCGTCATATCGACTGACTGCGTGCCTTCTTTACTGACATTTTATTGAACAATTTTCATGATCGTTGAACCTGGACAGGAACTTATCATTGGGGATGCACAAACAAACATTATGGCGGTATATAAGAGGATGTAGGATCTCTAATTACCTACGCATCCTCCGCAGGTAGAAGCCATGACCAAGAGAAAAACCGGCACCAAGCAAGTCGATATGCCTGACATTATCTTTGGTGATGTCAAGACACTCTTCCGCGAGACAAAAATGTCTCCAGTTGAGTTTCGTGACTTTACAGTATGTTTCTGCTTTTACATCAACTGCAACCAATTCTCTTGTAGAGAATTGTCAGGGAAAACGCAATGAGATACCTAGATAACACTGGCCGTGTCTCTGTTGAGGACCAGGACCCAGCTGCTCTCCGACTTTTTCTTGATCATGTTAGTGATCAACCCTCGTTTTGAGTTGTACACCATCTTAATTCATTCAAGGTCAAAAAATCCGATCCCACCATTGCACAGAGGTACCCATACTCGTGGCCTGTACTGCCCTATCTCGAGGTGTATTTGTACGGAAGACGTCGAGGGCTGTCTCTCCGCCGTTACCGTGAGGGAAGAAAGTCCCGTCGAGCCTCTGGGGCCCCTGAGCCTGGGTCATTGTCTAATATTCCAATCCATGTACGTTTTGCATGCTTGGTAAGTTTTCCGTCACATCGCAGTGAAATATATAGCTGAAGTTTCTTTCCAGGAGAAGACCGGGAAACCTCTCTGGGACGTTTCCAGAGTAGAGCTGAAAAGACTAGTGAGCTTCTGGTCATATGCTACACCTCTGTTCATTAACGAATCCAAAGGGCAATTCGATCCGCCCGAAACCAAAACCCCGGCGGCCCGCAGCCAAGAAGCCTTACAAGAGAGAGCCTGTGGTAATGGACGCAGTTCCCTCCTGGGACGAGTGTGTTGCTCCCGTCTGGAATCTCCTGCAGTCATTCGGTGCCTGGGCAACGGAAGCCATCTGCTCCCATGTAGGCGGGTAATCGTTTGTAGTACATGCATACCTCTAAGAGATCTTGCGCCTTTGTTATTATGTGTTTACCCAAAGCATTGGGCTCTAAATTTACTTTCATCACTGTGCAAAAACCGTAGCCCAAACGGTTGAATCTAGCCCAAGTCTTCATCTCGCCTATGGATAACCATCGTTCAAACAAGACTGTGACTTCAGCCACGCCTGAAATCTCACCACTTGTTGGTAGCCTTTCTACCGCCAACCTGACAATCGTTTCGCTCGCAATAGCCCTGATTCTTGTCGTTGGTCCGTTCCACCGAGTGCCTCTGATCGTGAGCAAGGCTGACCTCATTCTAGTCATATCATATGCTCGGGGGAAAACAAAATCTAGAGGCAATGCTCTTCTGTTAGTCGGGCCTCCTGACTCTGGCAAAACTGCCATACTGTCGAATGTCAGTAAACCATGTCTCCAATTTTTCACTCCTGACGACGGCAAGGATTAGTTAGCATACAATCAAACGTTGCCGTCGCATACGTCGTTGCAAACAAACTCAGCCCACATGGCGCTGTCACCGAGCAAAACGCTGCGGGTGGTCGATGTACCTGGGCACCCTCGGATCAGAGACCAGTTTCGGGAGCATCTCAATGATGCCAAAGCGGTCGCGTTCGTAGTCGACTGTAGCACGATCTCACGCAATGGTTCCGTCGTCGCCGAGTACGCTTTGCATCTGACTCAGGGGTTGACACGTTGCTGACCACTGCCAACCAGACACTTGCATTGCGTGTTACACGCGATAACTTCCCTCCCTCCGACACATTCTATGCCAGCACTCCTCATTCTCGCACACAAGACGGATCTCTTGAAAGTCGGCGCGTCGTCTAACTCGATAAGCGAGGCTGCCATCACCCGAGTTCGCACTATTCTCGAGCGGGAGCTTGAGAAGAGGAGAGCTTCGCAGTCGGGGGGTGTTGGGGTGGAGAGCCTCGGGGCTGAGGGAGAAGGAACAGAAATGGGCGGGCTGGAATGCAGTGGTGCTGCAGGCGGCGCATTTAAATTCAGTGAATGGGACGGAGGGGACGTGGAGTTCCTGTCGACCTGGGTCAAGATTGGAGAGGTCAAGGAGGAATCGGCCCAGGACGGGCTGGACGACCTCAAGAGTTGGTTGGAGCACTCAAAGTAAATACAACCAAACACGCATACTGTATAAATGACCGAGATGCTTGCTTTGTTTCTACCCCACGCAGCCATTAGACAGTGCCCGTTCGATCCGACTCCCAGATAGTACGCGGCGATTCGGTTATGCGGAGAGGGAGGCTGGTGGGGATTATGAGCACACGCACTCTTTTTTCGTGGTGCAGTGGGCGTCAGACCCTTCCTACACTAGTTCTGCACCGGGTGGTAGAAGAGAGTGACAAGTAACATTTGTGACAAATACGTGTCAATGTCACACTTTGGTAGTTAGCTTGACATCTTGTTGTTTCTTCTCATTCCTCGACACCACCATGTTCATCATCAACTGGTTCTGGGACGTCCTCGCGCAGCTCGGTACGCTCATCAAATCCACTCCAAGTGGTCATTCATATTCAGACTATTCCTGCCCCCATTCAGGACTGTTGCACAAGAATGCCAAGATCCTTTTCCTCGGACTTGATAATGCTGGAAAGACTGTCCGTCCCTATCGCTCGGCTCGGGACACCGGATCTCTGAACTTTTTACCTACAGACCCTTTTGCATATGCTGAAGAATGACAGACTGGCTACTCTGCAGCCCACGCTGCACCCCAGTAAGCGCGGCGTTCGTCCAACAGCTTTCGGGTCTGACATATCTCTGTTAGCTTCTGAGGAGCTAGCCATTGGCAACGTCAAGTTCACCACTTATGATCTCGGAGGACACCAACAGGGTGTGTGGTTCTTTTTCTGCTTTTTTCGCCTTTACGTACCATCCCAACCTCCACGTAGCCCGCCGCCTTTGGCGCGACTACTTCCCCGAAGTCGATGGCATCGTCTTCTTGGTCGACTCCGCCGACTACGAACGCTTCGCTGAGTCAAAGGCCGAGCTCGACGCGTTGCTTTCCATCGAGGAACTCTCCAAGGTTCCCTTCCTTGTCCTCGGAAACAAGATCGACGCACTCGGTGCTGTGAGCGAAGAAGAGCTCAGACACCATCTTGGACTTTACCAAACAACTGGCAAGGTTAGTTTTATCCCGTATTTCTCGAGACGTGAATCTAACACGCAACAGGGCAAGGTACCACTCAACGACATCCGTCCGATTGAGTTGTTCATGTGCTCGGTTGTTCAAAGGCAGGGTTATGGAGAAGGTGCGTTTCCTTGGTGCCTATGTTCTCCTTGCTTATGTGGCTTAAATCAGGGTTCCGGTGGATCTCTCAATATGTATGTCGTACTTTTTCTTTCTTTAAACATCCCGCTGACATGGTTCATAGATATAATGGGACTCGTTGGAGAGGAATCGGAAATGACCCTTGATACTACGCTACCCATGCTCTCGTCTTGAACACTCAGAGACACGCACCGTTTCCGTCTAATTCATGCTTTCATTGTGCTGGAGGCTCTCCACTCGAGCATGTAGCTCCTAGATTCCTATTTATATAACAGGTTTGCGTCATAATGAATCACCCCCAGAGAAGGATGAATGATGGGCAAGAAGCCAACGTGGCCTTTTGTGGTTATCACATTATCCTGTCAGCATAACTGTCCATGACGTTTCCGAGTACCCATGCATGGCCAGTAATATAGAACAAACTTCTCAACCAAAGGCCCAAAAATACGTCTTCTCCTAAGAACTCGAGCTTGTAGGCTTGGGCAAGCCAAACTGCCTGCACGCCCGTCCAAATAACGATGCTCCACCAAGAGAATCGCAAATGCGGCGCTAGCAGGGGCAGGAAGAGCGTGTACCATAAAAAGTACTGCGAAGTGCACACCCGATTGAACAGCACGAAGGCAAAGGTCTGCACGAACCACGCGAACGGGAGGTCCTGTGCGCGTCGACCGAGCAACACACCCGTGCCGAGGGACAGGGAGAGCTGCGGGACGAGGCTTGTGAGGGGCGAGCGCAGCAAGCGTCGAAGTAACGACGTGGGGCCGCCGGGCAAGCCGGACTGTCCAGGGTAAGTGAGATACGTGAGATAAAAGTAGGGCGAAAAGTTGTGTCGATGGTCGAGGCGCTCCGCGTGATAGAGATAGGCTTCGTATAAAAATGGCTGTCCCCATCTACGATCGATACGACAGGAAATTAGTAGCGAGTCTCGGAGGATGAGGGGGGGGGGGGAGAAACGGGGACGCACATGGCAT
>JBBPUA010000311.1:0-21547 GCA_038094355.1 Afroboletus lepidellus | reverse complement strand
GTCGTGGCGAGGGTGCGTTTGAGGGGGCTGTGCCAGCGGTGGTAGTCCTGGGGGCTAAGGAATGCCTGGTAAACCGTCCCACCCACGAACTTCTGAGCATCATCATCGTCCTTGTTGAGCATGTCATAGAGGGAATAGTTTTGGTCCTTGAGCCAGAATGTGTCATGAAGCTTAACACCGGTGGCAATACGGAGGGTGGTGGATTCGCACGCGTTGTGGATGATGGAAAGGTTGTCGGGCACCAAAACGGGGCGAGCTTGAGGCCAGAGGGCTCTGACGAAAAAGTCATCCCACGTCTCGAACCCTCTGTTCTCCGCCGATGGATCGGGACAGATGTAAGTGGTCTCAAAAGTCAATGGCTCAAGGTAAGGCACGAAATCTGCCACTGCTCGCGGACTGAACCACCCTTCTGGTGAAGTCGTGAGAGTAACGTTGGAGGCTGCAGACCTGAGGTAGATGCCCCAGCTATTCAGCAAGTCCTTGAGTGCAACGTTGAACGGCTCGTAACGGAACAAGTCATAGGCTGCGGTGGTGTTGCTGAGCATGTCGAAGACCAGGTACATAGGCACACCAATCGGCTCGCCGATGATGGTGTTATCGTCACGCCTAGCCATGTAGTAGGCAGGAGGCTCCTGGATGATAACGTCGAGAAGGTGAAAGAGCGTCTCAAAGTTCGTGACAACGTAGTCAGGGTCAACCCACTAAATAAAGTAAAAGACTCAAGTCAGTTGACGTAGTCGCGACATTGATTAAGCCTCACCTTGGGATCGGTGTTGACCTGGAGGAATACCTGCTCGAAGAGGTTTCGCATGACGCTGTCACCGAGGATGGCGGTGGCGAAGCGCGTGACTGGCTCAGAATGCGCGGCCTCTCTGCCGTTCGAGCGATTAACCCTATCTCTCCGCGCATGGGCTTTCGTCACCTTCTCCTTGATGAAGGCCCTGTGGACCTCACGGTAGCGGGGCAGCCAACCATGGTAGCGAGAACGCTTTATGACAGAGGGCATTTCAGGCATGGTAGGATTAGATGGCAGTGAATAGAAAGGGTCGAGTTCTGAGGGCTGGCGTCCTTGAACGGTTTGGTACCGCTGCAACAGGCCGAGTATTTATACATATACCGAAAAATTGTTCGACCCTGGTCCCTGGTTGGACAAAGCGTGAATGACACTAGGCCATCTTCTGGATGGCCTAGACACTACGATCGGTGTCAGAAGAATAGCACTCGGACCATAAGGAAGTGATGGAGTGGGCCTGGACACCTTCTAATAGATTTACCGATCCATGTGACCAGCACGACAACATACAATGACTGCTGATGATTGGACAGAGCGGTTGTTTCGACGTTGGCATCAATCCCCTTGGAGGTCAGTTGACCTCTTGGTTGACCTGTTCGCAAGCGCGGCCATCATCGCCCGCCAGAAAGAGTGTTGTACAAGAACTCACAATTCCATGGAAAAGTCTTAAATTCATGCATCGGGAAGTGATTCTGACACACCGTGTGATAGTGGGCCTGAGTAGCATCTTTTCATCTATAGGTTTGTTTTTCATCGTAAGCATCTATAATGCGAAAAAAGAAGTTCTCACAGTTCACAGCTACAAGAGTAGAATCCATCATAAATGCATACAGTTGGGATCCGAAAAAAAAAAAAAAAAACTCATGTACTATGAGAGATATTCTTTGCTACAGTATGCTACGGTGCATTTTGGCTGGCCCCGCCCGCGAATGGCATTAGACTACCGTCTGCTCGTGCCTCAAACCGTGGCATTATTGGTGCCACAACAATAATAGTGCGTGAACACTTCGCTGAAACGCCACTGATACTGTAGCCAAAGCTAACGAACGAGATAGGGAAGAATTATTCCTGATCCTGAGCATTGGAATGTTGGTCCCCTTGCGGAAAAAACATGACTTATGGGCATCGAAGAGGGTGGCTTTGGAAATGTCATTTTCGTCAATGATGGACCCTGTGATCTGTGCAGGTTTTGCGACGGAAGCTATGCGCGACGAGTCGTGTGCAGTTCCTGTGGTTCCTTCTGTTCACCTGACGATCGACCCTCCCATATACCGTCCCGCGTCACACGGCAGTTTGACTAGATGAACGCGTTTTCAAGACGGATTGCATGCGCCAACCCCGCTGACGTCTAACTAATTTTCCAGTTGACTTCATCATGGGCCACACGGAATGACGAATCGATCGAAATGGTACTGTACTGTACAAATTGCTGCGGTAAAGTTCCATTTGGTATTTTTTGAAGAAACGATAGGATGACTGTGCCATAGGTACGCAGGGCACTGTGCCGTAGTATGTGGAGTGAAAGACAATTTTGAAGGCACCTCATATGTATAACAGGCAGGGTATCCGGTTCTCTCTCATTCACTCTAATTCGGCTATAAGTAGAATACATTACAGCACTTCGCAGTTGCGAAAGAGAGGCTAGCTACCCTCAACCCATCGTGTGCGGCACTAGCGGACTCTGGTTCTGTACGGAGTACCTCACGTCTACGTGTTTTAGTCTCGGAGGCACTCGCTCCAGAATTCACGTCACACATGTTAATCTGCTAGTGTTTTTACCGCGGGCCAGTGCTGTCACGCCGTCATCAGTGTTCCCGCGGGCCGTTTTTGTGATCTTCGCTCGGTTCCTTCTCTGAAATAATGGTATTCTTCGTCATGCCCTTGCAGTTCGCAGCGCACTTCGGCCGGTCCTCCAAAACTATGTCACGATTTTTTTCAAACAAAATAATTTTGCAGTCTGTTTAGATGTTCGGACAATCCACTTGAAGGTGCTGGAGACGACATCCACACTGAAATGGGCACAAGTTGTGCTGGCGTACACGCCCGTAGATTCCAACACAGGTGATGAGTCACCGGACCTCTGTTCGGTGGTAAAACGTGGGGCGAATCAAGATTTTATGTATAAAGCCGTCTCGTTGGCAGCGTGTGACCTGGCAGACGCTGGTGCACGAAATCATGGCCGATGCTCTACCAGTCTGGTCAATGTCAGACCATGGTGCTCAGGCTGCAGCGACCCTACGAGAATAATAAATAATGGCTCGCTTGCATGGCGAGCAACCAATTGTTTGCTTGCTGCATCATCGAAGATTATCCAACAAGTACCTGTTAAAATTTGAATCAGAGAGGGAACGCTTGTCATTATGACAACCACTCAACTATGAGCGGCGTCAACACTAGTGGACTTACGTGAGTAACTTGATGTTCAGTCATTGAACCCGAATAGTACATAATATTGCAAATGCTGTATCGACACTGTGAGAGATGAATATGACAACACTGTACGAGTGGGTATCTGCGAACGTGGTTCAAAAAATGAGGTCTGCGTCCACGGTTCCTGACAAAGTCCAGAGGAAGCAGCCGAGAAAAAAAAAGGCACATGCCGCCCATCAGCCAATCTCGGATTGCGCGGCAGTCATTCTTGATCCGTTCCTGGGGCATCTACCGCGATGGTGCGCCGCCGCAAGGTCCCCGTCGTGCCCCTGGTCTGGCTCGCCAGGAACCACTGCCTGCAGCGGATTTCCGTCCTTGTCGTCAAATCGCACACCCCTCGTATCCCAACGCGCCCGCCATTTCTGAACGAAGCCAGCGTGATCGATCACACCAGCTAACGTCCCCGTGTTTCGAATCCGGATCTGTCTCAGCTTGGGTAGGTTGGATTCTTCGATCTGGCACATGAGGTCCTCGAGCGGCTTCATGACGTATGCAGCAAATATCTGCGTCGGCACGCCGACGACGTCTTCGCTGATAGGAAAGACGGCGATGCGTTCGAGAGAGGGGTGGTATAGATTTTGAAGATGTTGGTGTGGAAAAATGGTGACGAACGTCTCGAGGTTGGGACATTCATCGATGATCTCTGGTAGGAGCGGAGTATATGCGACCGTTCTCACGGTACGAATTTTATGCCCATGGGTCCGCAGAAAGTCAGGACTAAACGGGGAAAACCCCTCGAGACGGTGCAGACAGGGGAGCTGATCTGGGGACTCGGAGAGCATCAGAAGGAGGGTGTTAAGCGGGACATTTCCCAGAGAAGCATGAGAAAACGAGCGACTGTCTCCTAGAATGAGGGTCCTGAGATTAGGTAGGATAAGATACTCTCGAGGAGGCTTTTGAAGATTTGATCCATGTATATTAGCTAGCGTGAGACTACGGAGACCACGCGACTCGCGCAGGAGATCCATCAAGTCGTCCCACCCCGGACTCTCGTTGCATGTCCATTCGACTCTGCAAAGGGAATGCGCACTAATCAGGAGGGCTTGTATAACCTCCGAGGGCGTCTGCATGGGAGGGAGAATCGTCTGCGCGCTAGGCGTCAACGACATGTAAAAGTTGCTGTTGACGAAGATCTCGAGGTTGGGCGTACACCGCAAGAGACGGGCAAGGTGTCGCCCGTCCTCCTGATGAGGGCTGTGCAACTGCACGTCCACGCGGCGGGTGAGAGATCCGAGCGCGCGGACGCCGTTGTTGGCCTTGCTCCGCTCGAGACGATCGGCAACGACGGCGAGTTGTCCAGAGTGTGTGAGGTGGAGATGCTCATGGGCGAGCTCCGAAACGATCGAGTACCAGTCTTTACTGACCAACAGGAGCTCCACGGACGCCGGATAGACATCGGTGGCATATGTCTCGCAGAACGGGTCAAGTCGATCGGAGAGAAGCATACCGGGCACGCGAATAAGCAGGGAGAAGATGTGCCTCCAAACTTCAACTGGGAGGGATGGAAGCGTGGACATGACAAGCATGCTTGTTGTTGAAGCAGTGCATCAGCGAGGTGCCGATGGATACCCAAAAATACTGACGTGCTTGAACCGAATAGCGACTGGTCGATCGGAATTGGTATGTTTCGACGAGCAGGCACGCGTCAGGTGAACTCGGACTCGCAGAAGAGGACCAACGGCGTGGCGACGAAGGGTGGGGAACGCGACCAGCCTCTGATGGAGGAGATGTCGTCAAGTTGGACCCACAATAAGCCAGCACCATTTATAGTAAACGATGTTTGGTGAAGGTTCTGCCAAACAACTCACCCCTCACTGATGTTCACGAACCTGCTGGGGATTTGTTGGCAGTGTGCCTGCCGAGCGTGCCATCGTAAAGCACGATATCCGAGCCTTCCTCGGCACTCACATGCAATCAAAAAGTCAAGGTCCGGCACGGAGCGCTCGACTCGGACCTACTGTGGTGCGAGACCCGTGGAACAGCTCGGTGGCGACGGCGGTATCCCAGAACTCGATGGGGTTGACATGGCCGAGGTTCATCTATGAGAAAGAAAGCAGTTGAGTTCAGCGTAGGTTTGCCTTCTATACTCCTCTCATCCACTCCAGTAGGTCTTATAGCCTCCAGGTTCCTTACTAGTCTGCAAATGGTTGGCTCCATTTCGTTTGATGTTCGCTCATCGTTTATCTGCTAAGTATGCGTGGGCCCAATTTCAAAGCGCCCGTTTGGACTGTGTCTTTCACGTGCCACAGGTCTCACAACGACAATTGTTCACCACTCCGATCCAATTGAACGCTCTTATGTCTTGGGGAAGGGGCAATGGCTCGGACGTGGTGGGTCAAGTTCCCACCCCTCTTTCTCGATCAAGCGATGCGGGCGGTTGGTGCCGAGAATGCAAACGGAACGGAGACCGCAGCGATGAAAGAGGTTCTCTCACGGCCATTAATCGCATGCGGGCGTGGTCAGGCGATACGCCGCTTAGGGCAGCATTCCGATAACTTTGCGGGAAAAGGGCGGGTCGCTATGTGTCCTTTCCGATAACAACCCGACTCAAGGAACGTATAAGGGAGAAGGGTTTTTTTTTAGTCTCAAGCGGGTGGGCGCGATGCGCAGCCCTGCACTACCATGCTGGTCAGGCGTTATCGCTTGTCGCCTCTGCGAAGCACGCCGGTTGACGAGCTCTGACGGAATGGTTCGACCGCTCATACATAAGGAAATTTACGACAGACCCTCATGTTCTTTCAGCGCCACACTCACCAGGAAAGGCTCGGAAACTTCTCTGATCGCGCTATCCCTGGCTCGGCTCGACATTTTCATTCAACGATGCTGACCCGTGAGGTCGTTCTAGTTGGTGCGTCAGCATGTAGGTCAAGCTGAACGTTGACTTAGAGGTCGTACAGTAAGTTGCTGGGCTGGAACTAACGCTTGTCCTTGGGAATGGTGACCGTGGCAGGATAACTTGAAACCCCCAGCTTTTCCGTACAGTGTCGATTACAGTTAGTAGTTCTCCGGACCAACAAATCACTTTTGACTGGCGACCCCTATCGGCTGCGTGCTACGACGCTTATTTACTCATGCTAGGTGAGAAACCGACCGACTTGTGTCACACGGGTCCCAATAATGATGAGGTTTCGAGATCTTGAGTCCCACTATCTGGTTTCCTTTTTTGAAACTGGCTCATTTATCACAGTCGCGCCGTGGGGCTCTTTTCCACCTTCAACGCTCAACCTGCCAGACTTCTCAGGTGAAGTCATCATCGTAACAGGCAGCAAATGTGTTCCGATCACTCTTCCGCCACGCCATGTCATGTTGACCCACTCGTCAGCGCTGGAATCGGCCACACTATCGTGAAATACACGGAAAGGGGGCCAAGATATATGGCCGATCGGAACAAGGCCATCGAGAAGCTGAAGCAGGAAGGACCGGGACCTGCGAGAGCTATAGCAAGGGAAACGCTTGGATGTAGTCAATAAGCTATCTTGTATCTCTTCCAGTTTGGAGACGTGCAAGCCGATGCAAAGTTGATAACACTGCCTCTTCGGTGGAGGACACGGTTGACTTTTACTACAGGTTTAGAGAAACGCACGAGATGACCTGCAATGGTCCGTCACTCAGTTCCTAATGCTTGCTTAATCCACTGCGACGAGCGTTGTAAAGGTTCTGGCGCGTGAATTGATACCCATGAATCAGACGGTGCCGGAACCGAACTCTGATGTTCGCATCGTCATGGTATCACATCCATGGAACAAGGACTTAGCACTCACATGTTCATGTTGCTTCTGGACCCCGCCACATAGTTCTCGGACATCCGCACTACTGCAGCCTAGACGATTTGGACACCAGGTTCAAGAACGCCCACATCCCGACGCGATTTGCACGTTATGGCGGTTACGACCTGCCCTCACGATGGACTCTACTGAACCCGTTACAGCGTACACGAAGCTGGCCAATTGGCCAATTGACATCTTGTACGCGGATGAGCTGCAACGGAGACTCAGCACACTTGGGTCACCGACGTCGCCCGGCCCAAGCTTTATCAACACGCTCTCGAATATGGCTCGTAGGCATTCTCGTGACGTGGTTCGGAACCCTGATGTGGGGGCACACACATCTGTCTTTCCGGCCGACTCGCCCGAGGTAGTGCAAAATGTGGACAGGTTCAAGGGTGCATACATTCGTCTCGTCGGCGCACGACGTACCTGCCACGAATGCTGTACACAAACGGCTTCCCCCGGGCCGAGTCCACTAAGCCCGCTGAGCATGGGCAATAGCATGGGTATACCATCAGTAAATTGTCATTTATAGGTCACCCCCTGTATTCCACAGTACTGAACAGGGGGTGACCTATAAGTGACAATTTGCTGGTGCCACACTATCAAAATCGCCGTTAGTGTCCAATTCAGCCTGTACTTTGCGCTTGTTGCTGCCGGCAGACATAGTAGAGTCGACTCTGAAATAACCCATATCAGATATCCCATGCTCTATCCCATACTTTTTTGGTTTCCCAAGTTGGTTTGCAGGGATTTTGTACCGATAACTCATAACTCTGCAATGCCCCATAACCCATAGTGATTTTTGCTCCCCATAATCCATAGTGTGCCTGGATGATGCTCTATTAGGGAAGTTTTATTATATAATTTTCCCTCGTTTGTTCCCCAAGTTGAAGACGAATTTCATGGGAGAAGTGTAGTTATGCTTGCTAGTGCTAAAGTGTGTCGGGAACTTAGGAATTTACCTTGAACATGCTCAAATCTGTAGGTTAGAACAGTGCTACCCAATACTCTTGACTTGAAATCAGTTTGTTGTCACGCAGCACCCCCCATGATGACGAATTACTTTTTTCGTCACTGGTGTCATGCGTCACATTGCCTGACGAATTCAGTTGGCTGGTACAGTACTGCGAGTAAGCGACATAATCAACGCTCAAAGCCTTGCTAGCTGCTTCTTGGATGACCATCGTCTGGAATCATGGCGCCATCACATTTGGTCAGGAGGTCAAATTTATCTGGCCGTACGTCCTCTCTTCCATGTATGGTTTAGGGTGACTCATACCGTTAAATAGTATGCCATGGAACTCCCATACCAAGTGGCTGTTTTTCTTTGACAGATACTTTGCAAACGTAACCTCCATCACATTGAATGTCTTATCATCCAGATCTAGTGCCGTGTTCGTCCTCCAAGTGGGTTACATTGTGGATCATGGCGTGCCCCTCTATTATTGTCGGATGTATCGATTCATCGAAATGATAGCCAACACATTCCTCATGCTTTGTTTCGATGTCGTGCTACTCCTTCGAAGGGTGCATTTTTTGAGCTTGCTGTGTTATTCCAACTAACAATCTTGTTAGTCTATGCATTATATGGATGGCGCACGTGGCACAGCGCGTTGGCAACATTTGGCGTTTTTTTGGAGTTCATAATGGCAATTGCATCTACGGTAACATCTATCCCTCAGGTGGCGTATGATGGTGGTTGCGTATTAATCGAGGCACCAAAGACGATCTTGGTATTCGTTCTTGGTACATTCGCGTCACAGGCCATCCTTTTATTGTTGGCCTATCGCAGACGGGACCGAGCCATACGAGCAAGGTCATCTGTTGCCTGTGTGACCATCCGCGACGGGTTATTTGTGTTTTTGTCCCTCGCTGGTAAGCGAGTCAGCTTATGAGATGAATTTGAGCCGCAGGCACTCACTAAACGCCTGCGAAAGCTCTCCTCGTCATTATTTTTGCCTGTACGCTTCATGGTAGCTCTTTGACCACTCAGCTGATATTGTACGTCCCTATTTCACCTTATCCTTGGATTCTCCTGACTAGACATGAAAGCTTCGTTCCGGTGGTCACCTCCATTGCGGTACGTCCCTTATCCCTGCAAAATGACTGTTCAGACACGGTGCTTATTTCCCACTCTCGCAGACATGCTGCGTCATTTTGAACATCCAAGGGGCACACTGTAACCAAGCAACCCAATTCACCACCGGTATTTACGGACTGTATGGAAGTGCAGACTCGTTCCTACTTTCAGATCAACTGTTCCAACGTCGAGGCTCATAAATATTGGCTGGCCAACGTCACCCCGTGATTGATGGATCGATCTTCTCCGGTACCCTAGACTGCTGCTAATGGCCTGTAGGTTAGTCGTACCTAATGGTGTACTATAGGTCTCCGGAAGAAGGACCGTCGTTTTGGCATCGCTTGAGACCGTGAAGCTCCCATGTCGCCCGAAGTCGATGCTTTGAGTGGAACTTCGAATGAAACCACGGTTTCGCACTGAACTGCGTACGTGGGGAAATCAGGTTCGCCCTTGAAATTTCAGAGATTCCACGGAACGCGTCGGCGTGGAAAACGTCAAGGGACATGTTCAGGTGCCAATCACAAACTGAACCACTAAGCTCATACATCTCTCGTCACGCCCGATCACTAGCAAGTCGACAGTGTCGGCCAAATGCTCTGAAGCTCTGGCGGACAGCTTCCAGACGGCGTTAGGCCACTCCCTGTCTGCAACCTCCTCTTGACTGCTATCGATAGTTTCCACGGCATCCCTGTGCGTCTTGGCTTTGCTCCATGATATCGAAAACAATTCTCTATCATGTTCCGAAGGATCGACTGATAAGCATTCCTTATCATGCCTGACTTGCACTGGGAGATCTTGATTGTGATACGCTGACAAGAGTTCTCTTGTACTACCTATCGGACGGCAGTACGAAACGATACTACGCCGTCCGCTATGCTTAGTGTTGAGAAACAGGGTTCCGGATGCAATTAAACCTAAATCAAGAGCCCTGTGTGCTTCGCCGTCGTTAGGTCCTGTCGTCCACGTCGCCTCGCATGCCATCCGTCTCGTTCTTTGCCGTGGATTCTCGGAGGCATAAGGCGTGTTAGGAGTTCACATGGTAGATAGTACCGTTATCGCGGTAAGACCCCATCTCGGTGTATCTCTTGAAGCCGCCTCAAGGAACTTTAGCAGCGGAGGTCGCGGAGTTGTCGGATGGGTCAGAACACGTCTTAGCGTAGCATAGGGATCCTCGAATGCACCTTAACCGCACTTTGGGTAGACACAACTGTGGGAAAACAAAGGCGGTGCTCTGAGTGCTTACGCAAGCGCAAACATACTTGTGCACGTCGTATGTTCGATTCCATAACATATTCGTTGCGCGCTCTGATGTTCAAGTTCGCACCGCTGTATGCCTCTAAAGTTACTAGCGGAAGTAAAGGGACTTACAGTCGTCACCCCAGATTCTCCTTTGGGTATTGACGGACGTCGTTTAGCGCAGATGAAACCATATCTTTGATCATAACAAATGGATATGTAAAGCTCCTCGCGACGGTCGAGCGACTACGATGAAGACACCAAGGGTCTCCGAGTTACTGGACATGCGCGACAGGCGGGCGAAAAAATTCGGCTACTTTACCGAATGACCCTCAAATATCATCGGTCTACGGCCCGCCTCTATGGCACGTATGAGCGTCTGCTCAGGCGCCTGGAAAAGCGCCCGGATGTATCCATGTGCCCTGTTTCCCGGGCATTCGAGTGTTTGCGATACCTCATTTTAGCAACCTCGACCATAAACCCTTCGGTTTTTTTTTTGGTGTCGCTGTTACCGACGTTTCAATAGCGCGTCTCCATCTTTCTTGGTTATTCGGTATCTGAAACATGATGATGTATTTTTGCAGTTGGACGAACTGACGGCACGTCACAGCCAACTGGATGGCTTCTCGTCGCGAATCAGACAAATTTCAAGTGAAAAATTTACGGCTGTCACCAACATAGGAAGATGTTGCATGGCTCATGACAGCAGATGTCACATCAGAAAGTCACTGTAAATCACCCTGTAAACGTCCGCGAAGTGGTTGCTATCGGTTTGGTCTCATTTCCGCTCGGCTACCGAAACCGGCCTCCAAATTTGATAGTCGCGCAGACCGCATATGCACGAAGTCTCTTTAGCAATGGACCCAAGCTAGCCCAGCTTAAACTCGCCTTCATCCTGTCCGAGAGAAAACCTCAATAACTCTGCTGCTCGTGACGCTCAGGAACTAGCCACGTAGCAACGCCAGCAAGGGGAATAAGGTCCGTTTGGATCCATCAATGGAATATCCGGTCATGACAGGATAGTACGCCATTTGAGCATTTGTTTGACTATCCGATGGCAACTGAGCCAAGTTGAGAGCTATCTGCATTGCTCTGATGGGAAGTCTCCCACTCTGTAGCACGCAGTTCGGGAGCGCCCGGTATGGACGTCGCAGCAGTATCTGCCTCTATCTCACGTAGCCCGATGAGATAGGTCTCTCTGCAGGGTGTCTTAGGGTGTCCCTTTTTTCGTGTAGACCTTCCGAGTCCCGTTCAGGACATCGGCACTGCCGACTGAGCGGCACCTCTCCGAAAACCCACCGAATCACGTCAGACATCTCACTGTCAGATGTACAGTATCCACCTGCGTATATTTCGTCCATACCAATGACGTCAGGCAGGATCGTCACGTATAAATAGGAGTAGCTCTCTGTGGTGAATCCATACAACCCATCTTCTGTGCTTTGAAACCCACTCATGCAATTCTCGCGCATCTTATTCATTCTTGCAGTCGCCGTCGTCGGTGTTCCGGTATGTGTGTTTCGCGTGATCTGATGGCTGCGTTGGCTAAGACCGGATGCCAGGCTGCCACCGCCCGTCCGCTCGGCGACCTCGCTGAACGTGCCGAAGAGGGCGTACGTACTGATATCGCCGCCTGTTTGCGCCTTGTACTTACCGCATCGTAGAGCCCGGATTGGAAGTAGAGAGAGCCTGAATGCGAGTCCGAGGCTGCGCGCCGGTGTCCATTCACGCGTGGTTTCGTAGGACGTGTATAAGAAAGGTCGACGTGATCTAGGGAGTAGGAATTATAATCAGTTCGTCTGTGGAATGTCACTGGTGTGAACGCCGACGGCCTCGTCGCGAGTACGTTGACCACGAGACGCGACGCGTGGATGCGCCCGTATGACGTCGGGGGCTCGTGCGGTGAAACGTAGCCCTTGCCCCGGACATTCCTATTGATCGACGGACGGTGAAACCAAGATCGCCCCACCAATCCCCCCTACCGTGTCGGCTACCCAAGCAACAATAAAGCGACGTGACTAGGGTTGCTTCGAGGTCTAGTTTATAGTCCTTTCATGTCCAGAGATCCGTCCAGTTCAGATGGTCCATTGGTCCTGCATTCGGTGGCCTCGCAGACTGGGAATACACATGCTTCGACGCAGTTCCCGCGTCACACTAGTAGGATTGGTAAAGACGACTCCTATGAGCTCTGTTTCGCTTCATGTCGCCAAGGGAACCGAAGCTCGCCCACATCGCTACCTCGGACAGGCGAGGTCCCGGTGCGATCGGGATGTAATGAGCAGGCTGAGAACGAGGGGTCGTGACGCCATCATCGTGCTCGTCGGCCGCGACGAATGCGGAGAGCTGTCGCCTACGCCATGGCGCTAGGCACTCCGAAGAGCTCGAGGGGTGATGGGTATCGTTGGACGCATGTCAAAGAATATAATACGGTCGTCCGCATTGACGGGATGGGCCGCGCTGATCGGTAGATGGCGTAGCCCCGCCAAGGGGGTACCCACACCCCATGCGCGTCGTGGCGTCCCAGAGTTGGAGTCGGCGCTTGTACCTCCCATGAGGCGTGCGGGGCCTGCGCCTGGCTGCGAACGTGCGTCCCTTTGATAAGAAAAAACAATGACGATGATGACGCCGAGGTTACATTTTGAATATGAGGCACAGGCACGTACAATGAGCCCAAGCCACACCACGAGGCGGGTTGTCGGGGATGAGTTCAGTCCCGGTTACTGCAAGTCGGCACCATCTGCCAGGTACCCACGCACCTCCAAGTCATTCTCCTCGTCGTTGGATGACGTCCTTCCTCCCCAACGCGCGTTCGGTGCTTGTCTCCGCCCGATCCAGACAGCGTGGTCTCGGAGTACCCGTCACGGTGCGCCCCACCAGGCAGGCGGCGAATCTCGGTTTCAAGACTGGTTCAAAAACCAATGTGATACCACTCTTCGGCTTCGCGTGTACTGGGCCAGTTGTGCGGTCGACGTGTCAGGGCACTGCCAACCAGTGCCGGAGGTCAAAACATCACCCGTAGGCGAATAATGGCAGTGTCTCGGGACGTCATGCGACCAACACTTGACACAATCCACCACGCGAGCCCCATTTCGAACCAAACGAGTGTATTCGTCCTACGTCAAAACATATGGTAATAAAAAAATCGCAAAAGCGTCCAAAGTTAGATGTGACATAAAATAATTATTCAACGGTATCATGGTGGTACAGTCTGGATCATTAAGCACACATAACGTAGAAGACAACGGGGGTACCGACGGTAAATCAAGGTGGCATCTCTTCACGACACACAATCGTCATGAGTCCCGGCACGTTATGTACCCTGTCCAGCGCCACCGGTTTTCGAGGATCTGGCACCGCCGAGCGCGACGCCGAGGCATAGTATCGAATCTGCACTGCCGTCAGCTGGGGCACACGAGACCGACGCGCCACACACCTGCACCCGAAACTTGCCCTCTCGGTGTTTTGGTATTCGAATCCGACATTCCCAACTAGGTCCGAGTCAGTCCCCACCCACCCCTACCCCACAAAAGCCCATACGCACCTCTCGTCCACGAGCACGTTAGCCCCTAACACCACCGCCTTGTCATACAGACTCGCCCGCGAGCTCCGCAGCAACTTGGTCATGTCGACGGCGCCCGTACACACGTAGCGATCCCCGTGCGCGAGGGGCACCTTGCCTTTGCATTCGCCCAGCGCCGGATGTGTTAAGGGGGGGCCGGAACACAGGTCGATGGCGTCGTGGCGTGCACGTCGGAGCTTGACGAGGACGTTGGTCACGGTGGACACCGACAGCGGCATTCTGAGCGGCGACGGCGGGGGAGAAGACATTAAGACCTCCCGACTCGAACCGGACGTCAAATATATATATGTCAACATGGGCGGAGTTTGGATTGCCATCACATTAGATTACGTCATTATGATCCCGCGCCACTCGTCCTCGTCGCCAGCCTCGGTCCGATCCAATCCAAGCAGCGTCGCATGCGCTGGACATGCGTCAGAAAATAAAATAAAACATGGATCGGACCCACCTTTGCCAGAGACGAGGTTGTCTGCAATGGGCCTGCTGCCCGACGTGACGAACCGCGTCGACACGCCCCGCGCAATCAGTGGGCGTGCGAGCATTTCTTGGAGTCGTTTCATCGCCCCATCGGGTTTCGGCGTATCATCCGAGCCACTCTCATCCAACTCGATTTCCATCGCCTCGGCAGCCTCTCTCATCCATCGCCGTTCATGCTTGCGCTTGGCCTCGCGATGCCGCCGTCCATCAATCTCTCTCGCCAACCTGAGCCGTTCCTTCAACCCCTCCAGCATCGTTCGCTCCACCTCCATCTCGGCAACGTCCGCGTCTTCTCAAACACCGTCAGCACCTTGTCGCGGAGCCCCGTCGGACGCACCTCGGCCAAGGCTGGCGTACAGTCCGCGCACGATTCGCCGTTCGTCCGGCGCGCACATGAGCAGGCTAAACCCCTTGCGCATCGCCCGCGCCGTCCGCCCGTTCCGATGGATAAACACGTCGGCAGACCGCGGCACCTGATAGTGGACAACATGGTCCACCGCCGGCACGTCCAGTCCCCGCGCAGCCACGTCTGTCGCCAGTAGCACCCCATTCCCGCTCGCCTTGAACCGATCCAGATTTTTGAGCCGCTGGCGTTGCTCCAGCTGCGAATGCAGCGGAAACACGTCGAGATCGAGCAACGCCAACAGGGGCGCGAGACGCCTGATCCCATCAATCGCCGAGAGAAACACGAGCGTGCGACCGGGATAGCGAAGCAGGAAATAGTATAGATAGACGTCCTACCCGGCGTAAATGAACTCCTCTCGACACGTGTCGGTGGCGTACCTTTTCAGACGCGAGGCACTCTATTTTTCCCTCCTGCAACGTGGACACAACCCCGCCCGCTGGGCTGAGGTCGACCACTTGGGGTTCCGGATCTCGAAAGTCGAGTCGCGACAATAGGTCGTCTGTACAAATCAGTTGCGTTCATGTATACTATCCTGATGACCCACCGAGCGTACTGAGCGCTTTCGTGTGGCCCTTTTTTCGCTTTTGTTTGAGATTCCGTTGCAAATCCTTGCTCAACGTCGCAGAAAACACAAACGTCTGCAACCCGTCGTTCTCACTGAAGCATATCAGCCACGCTCAAGCGCCCTCGCCATCGCACACCTCACCTCGATCCGCGTACCGTCAACCGCAATATATCCGCCATCTCTGCAAAATGCCCCGCCTCGATCATCCGATCTGCCTCGTCGAGCACGAGCACACTAAGCCGCTTCACCTGTCGCGCGAGCGCGTCGTCCTACGACGGCGTCAGCCACAGCCACATCCTCGTCTAAACGCCCACGTACCTCCTGCAGCGTCTCCCAGAGTCTCCCAGGGGTTGCAATCAACACGTCGACCCCGCGTGCGAGAACACGGCGTTGTTTCTGCGCCGACATGCCCCCGACCAACACGCCGATGCTCACGAGTGGTAGGCCCGTCGACTGTCCGACAGGCCTGGCAAACGCTTCGAGGTGGTCGGCTACTTGGAGCGCTAGCTCGCGGGTTGGGGTGAGGACGAGGGCGTGTAGGACGCGTGGGCGGTCTGGGCGCGACAGGAGAGGGTGTAGGATTGGCAGGGCGTAGGCGAGGGTTTTACCAGAGCCCTACGAGGGGTGAGTGACCATGTGAGCAGGGAGGGACGGGGGCGTACAGTTTCGGCGACCCCGATCACGTCGTGCCCCGCGAGTGCGAGCGGGAGGGCGCGCGCTTGAATCGGGGTGGGCGTGTAAAAGGACTTGTGGTACAGGATTTCAAGGAGGTGGGGGTGCAAGTCGAATGGCCAGTTGGGGAGGAGGGACGCTGGGCCGTGTGAGTGGACCGGTCACGTCTTACGACCGGGCAGGCGTACCGTCAAACGACACGGGGGCGACTGGGGCGTCCGGGGCGCGTGTGTCATTAGTCCCCTGACCCGCGCCAGGGTCGGAAGGGTGCGCGATGTGAAAGGTGACGACGCGCCCCGCGTCGGTGTGCTCGTAGACGACCTCGACGCCGTCGACCTCTTCAAGCGCGAGGACACCATCGTCGCCATCCAAGTCTGTCTCGACTGGTCGCGCGACAGGTTTCCAGGGCAGGTCGTCGAGCGCGTCGGGCAAGATCCTGCGTTTTTTCGACGCGCGCGGGGCCATGGTGGCGGTGTATCAACCGTATTTGACCTCCGACGCTTCACTGGCACCCAACAGCATCTGCATGCTCTATCAGTGCTTGCCAGGCCGCGAGGAAAACCATATTGGACACGTCGTCAATGAAATTGCGCGGTGATGCCAGCAGGATCGGATCCGATGGCGGCCAGGTGGGCTCGACGGGGCATTGACTGATCAGGGGATCCACAGCGTGACGGCGGACACACAGTATGTATTTGGTTTATTTCAGCATGAAGAAACGTCGCCTTGCCTTGACATACTCCACCGACAGACGGCGTCCAGACCGAGATCGCCCCTGCGACCCAAACTATATCGCCCGCCCTGGGCCCATTCCGAGCCCAAAGAACACCCAGGTCATCCGCGACCCCATTTCTCATACTGGAACACGCCACGTATATATCATGCGGGCCACGTCACCCGGCCTTTCTTACACGTCCTACGAGGATGTACACACAAGCGACTCGCGCACGGCCCGGGCTCGCTCTACTTTTAGTCTGGGAACTGCGACGCGGCGAGCACCAGGCCAACGGACGGGTGACGTCGACACGTAGGTTCTTGACAGCTGGAACAACCACTTGGGTGCGTTCAAGGAGTCGTCGAGTGCACGGGCCGTCTAATGTCCTGTTTGTGAATGTCATCTCTCAGAAGAAGATGCGAAACGCACCGCAGCATAGACGGTGGCGGTGACCGTGACAGCAAGCACGGCGGGGATGCGAGAAAACGGCATGATTGGATTCATTTCCTTGTAAGATGTCGTATGTCTCTTGACATGTCATCTCAAGGTCCACCCCGTCGATCGCGCCTCCTTTGGGCCTTACCGTCTGCTATGCAATCGTCCGCTATCGCTCGACGCCCTTGCGCTCCACTGGTTGTATGCGACCATCGTCCTCTTTCTGCGGGCACGATCGCGCTCCCGCTATCACCTCGATGGCGACAACACTAAAGGTCGTAACAGCATGATCACGGAGCAGAATGATAGACTGCATCTTCCTCTATACCTACCATCTGCACTCCGCCCGCTTTCCTTGACAGCACAATGGTTGCATTGTCGCCGCAGTCCTCACCATTCACCGTCGTCATTGCCTTTCTTCCCTTTCCATCCTGACAATGCCATCACGATGGTTGCACACCCGTCTACCACAGCCGTGATGTACCTGTCTCGTCGCTTTTCGTTGCTTCGCGGTTCCTGGGTGCCGCGGCGAAACGGCGCCTTTCACTGACGTGTCCCCCGTTCAAACCGGGATCGCGATTCAATGAACAGGACCCCTGGTCCCTGCACTCCAAGGATACCTCTGTCGACTATTTAGTTTGACCCGCGCGGGCCCATCCTTGACGTCGTCCTGCGTGTTCGGGCAGGTCGTTTGATAAATTTTACTTTCCATGTCACGTTTGCCTCTACATGCCTGCGGATCTGGCTCGTGCACTGTTCAGAGATAATGGCGACGACCACAACAGCGAGAACGGCATGACCAAGTTCCAAGGTACAGCGATGGATTCACGACCACGACCACAGTGAGTCGAGCGATAATAAGAATCGACCAGTTTCTTCGGCACACTGTCGTTGTGAACGATTTGAGAGGCGTCAAGTACTCTGGCGTTGGAATCTGTAACCTGGACTCGGGGCAGCGGTGTATGTGGTGCTACCTCTGGTTGCTAGACACCTAAGACCGCAAACGATCAGGGACACCCGCCGCCGTCTGGCAGGAAACGAATCACGGTGCTAGAATGCTGCCGTAGGTTGATCATAACCATTTGGCGAGTGGGCAATGGTCTTGGCATTTGCACAAGTTCCGAAACATCCGATATCGACGACCGCGAAACGAGACCAACGTCGGGCGCGGTCAACGTGGGCGATAAGACCTGTCCGATACGGATTCGACGAAGCTTCCGACGCGCGTTTTACGACTCGGACTAGTACGAGGTGTGCCAAGGAACGCTCGTCGGTCTGCTTCCGAACCACCGCAACGACGTCGTATCATTTCAGATATTATAAACTAGCAGACATTAACACATCGGAACACCATCGAGGGAGCCCAGCGACGGTAAAACAAAAACATGTGAAGTTACGTGACCTTAGCCTTCCGCCATTTGGTCAACCGCGCAGACGAGTGGTTGGTTTGAGTTCACGACGACGGTGACCTCGACGACACCACACCATCGAGCGTAAAGAGATGAATTGAACATTTCTGTTGGCACGTAACTTGGGAGTGATGATCGGTCCGGATGTGAGGTTTAAATTTTAGCCTTGATCCCGTCAAAGACGAGCACCCTTGGTCGAGTTCTTGGTCGCCATCAAGTACCCATTTGAGACGTGTGATGGTCGGACGTGTAGTAGGAGAGTAGATCAGGGAGTAAGATGGTCATACAGAGCGTGACATCCCCTCGCGCTTTGCATCAGCGACGCCATCTATCTGATGGGAAAGAATGGAGGGATGACATATATCATACTCAGGGCGTCATCTCACCCACTAAACAGCGGTGTCACACAAACAACTGGACGGCGTCCCACTTCCTCGAAACTTTTCTCCGGTGTCAGTATCAAGCAGCGCAGAAGCGAGACTCGCGATAGCGTGGTAAGTGACTCGAACCCCAAAGGATAGTCTATCGACAGGCGCGATGAGAACACAGTTAAGAGGCCTAAGTGATGAAACGCGTACCTATGCTCTCGTTACGGGGTGGCATTTTTCATTGGTCCGGGTGAGTTCGTAACGTCCATGCCAGTTAGCGATTAACGTTTAACCTTGAGGTCATGCCCACAGCAACATTGAACTAGTGGGGAAAGTGACGTAATCGAACAAAGCTTCCAGTTTGTGTAACAGATCAGCTACCGACCTGGATTGATCTGTTGGACGATCTGTACTGTGGGTCTCAGCACGAGACATGCCCCCAGTTAGGAGTTTTATCGTTGTGTAGTTGACGCGCGATAAATCGATACCCGGTTTAGGACACGTCGATCAGGCGTGTGAATGTCACGACGTGGCACTGGTTCAAGACTCGGACATGAAGAGATCCCGTCTAAGCTCCCCTGGAAGATGTGCGCCAGCATACACTAGCTTCCGGTAAAACCACACGGAGACGCCTACACATACAAATGCCCAACACAACTTCGTTCGGACCGGCGCCCTAGACACGCTTGGGTCGCAGCGTGACGACCGCGCTGTCTTCAAGTTGACCTGCGCCGCCGCCTTTCCGAAGTACCGCTCCGTCTCAAACGACCAATGTAACATGCCCACGGTCCAATTCGCGAGTCCTTCGACGTACAACTGCACCTGCTCATCGATTTCGTGGCCCCACGAAGGTAGGTCGGCACGGTCGCGAACGAACCGCTGCAGTGTTCGCCGACGACGTCAACGGCGTCTTGGAGCTCAGTGCCCCGTCCGTGCATGATGACGTCGATCACGTTATGAGTTTGCCCTCTGGACTGTTCCTTGTCGTATGAAAAGATGTCCTAAGTAATCCGCTTGTACTATAATCAGGAAAACGAAACCTCAAGACCACGATAGCCTACGGGAAAAAAAAATACAGACTCTTTCGTCATCCGATTAGCCGTGCGGGTGAATGGTGCGAGATAAGATTGCCGAAGCAAGCCACGAACGAACAACCTGAAGTACCTACCGTGACTGTCATTGGCTAAACCTACAGAACTTGTATTCAACAGCCCTGCGGGCGATCCTAGACCCCTGGCATTTGGGAGTCCTCCGAGTGGATCGTAAAAGAAGTTGAGTGCCCTGCGACGCAACTTGGTGCTAGAGCCCCGAAGCTATTACCAATCATAGGGACGTCTCAGCACGTTTTCAGGATGATCCCAGGTACACGTCGATATCTCCCAATATACAAAGAGTCTTTCATTAATAGTACGAATATTATGTACACGTGCCTACACGCCGCAAGTCTGTGATATAGATATATCTAGGTCCGTGCCTAATAGTTTAAATCCATACTACAGCGATATTAAACAAAGAGTGTGAGGTGTCCGAGGATCAATCAAAGGGTGATTACAAAATAATCAGGGTAACGCATGCGCAGCCGCGTACTCCAGCCAGCTGGCTGGCCGACGACAGCGTCCCTGTCAAGGTTTAAGCAATGTCGTCGGCGGTGATGTTGAATACTCACAGTCAAAGCAAAACAAACGCACGACATGGCAGGGCTCCTATGCTGCTGCAAGGGACGCCCATCTAGCCTTGGGTCGCAGCTTAACGACCCGAGTGGCCTTGACCTGCTTCCCAAGCTTTCCGAAGTACCTCTCCGTCTCAAACGACCAATGGAGGCTACCCACGATCCAATCAGCCAGTCCGTCGACATACGCGAGGACATCTGCGTCAATAACTGGGCCCCACGAGGGTAAGTTAGCGCGGCCGTGTACGAATCGGTCGATAGCCCGTTTGCAGTATTCGCCAACGACGTCAACGGCGTCTTGAAGGCCAAGCCCCTGCTCGTGCATGATGACATCGATCATGTTGTGCGTGTGTCCTTTGGATTGTTCGACGTTGTACGAAAATATGTCCTGAAGAAATATATTCGCAAGCGACGTTTGAGTTAGTACTAGAGTAGAATCGGACGCAGTTGACTTACATTGGACCAAGTGACGAGATCGTTCGCCGCTTCGCCTAGACTAAGGATCGCTGAATGGTCCATGACATCATCGGGAATATTGAGATGGCGAGCATATTCGATGAGCACCCAGCTGGGTTTGCACCCGCTCGTGTCGCGGCGGAGGGCGATGTACGACTCAAGGTCTGGGATGGTACCGCTGGCGCGGTCGAGAGCCTGTTGTTGGATCGCTTGGAAGAATAGTTCCATTGTCTCTTGGAACCGTCGACAGGTACCTGGGGATGCTGTTTGCATAAAACGCCTATAAAAACTGGAATAGCAACAAGTCAAAGACAATTCATTGCAGGGTTAAAATACGTACTCTCTTGTCATTCGGTTCAGACGCGCTGCAGAACGGTACGTGTGGGAGTAATGAATGGAGTTCATGACGACGTTGGCAATATTGTCGACACCACGATCGTCCATATCGTCGGAAAGATTATCCAGATGGAAAAGCCAGTTAAGGAA
>JBBPUA010000310.1:0-21597 GCA_038094355.1 Afroboletus lepidellus | reverse complement strand
CATCCGTCAGCAACAGCACCAATCATTCTCTCCCTACCCAATCGCAGACCTCATACAACCGTGCCCCGCCATCTGCTCCAGGCCAGTCGGCCCCCCCTGAGCGTAGATATAGCTCAAATCAGCCGTCTCCCGTCCCTCCTATTGTCGTCGTCAGCTCTGATCCCGCTCCTGATCCAGTCCCGCGAGCTGGTCAATTCGGTTCTCCGGAGCGCACTTCTTTGGGCTTGGATCTTCCTGGCTCCAATGCCACACCCCCACGCGCCAATACTCTCAATCGCCTCCGCTCGGGCCCTCGTGACACCATCCCCATTGTCGGAAAGCCCCCTCGAAAACAACGGAGCAGCCGCTTCGTCGTCACAGAGAAAGTCGAGATCGAGCGACTTGTACCTTTTACCGGTTAGTTTTTTGCTGGCTCTTTTGTCTCATCCTGTTTTAACCATACCCATCAGAGGTGCCTCCTTCCGAAAGATCCCAGCTCTTCATAAAGAAGCTTAACCAATGTCGTGTACTATTCGACTTCAACGATGCCAGCGCGGAGCTCAAAGGTAAACAAATTAAGGCGCAAACTCTGCACGAGATGCTCGACTATATCACCACACAACGTGGGGTGATCACCGAAAATATATACCCCGAGGTTGTGAATATGGTAAGTCTCCCGAACCCCTGTTAGCGCCATCATAATTTAAGTTATACAGTTTGCTGTCAACCTCTTTCGCTCTATACCCCCTCCTGTCAACCCTACCGGCGACGCATTTGATCCCGAGGAAGATGAGCCTGTTCTTGAACTCGCCTGGCCACATCTTCAAATCGTCTACGAGTTTTTCCTTCGATTTGTTGAAAGTCCTGATTTTAACACAAACCTTGCTAAACGCTACATCGATCAGCCTTTCGTGCTCAACCTTCTCGAGCTTTTTGACTCCGAAGACCCAAGGGAGCGCGATTTCCTCAAGACCACGCTTCACCGTATATACGGCAAATTCCTCAATCTCCGCGCATTCATTCGCAGATCGATAAGCAATGTCTTCTACCATTTCATCTATGAGTCGGAGCGACACAATGGGATTGCAGAGCTCTTGGAAATCCTCGGTTCGATCATCAATGGTTTTGCACTCCCTCTCAAAGAGGAACACAAGACGTTTTTGACTCGAGTCCTTGTCCCACTTCACAAAGTGAAGGGCTTGGCGCTTTATCACCCTCAACTCGCCTATTGCGTCGTTCAATTCCTGGAAAAGGACCCGTCCCTTGCGGAAGAAGTTATGCTGGGATTGCTTAAGTACTGGCCCAAGGTCAATTCGCCAAAGGAAGTCATGTTCTTGAACGAGGTCGAAGAGGTCTTAGATGTCACGGACCCTGCCGAATTCCAGAAAATTCAAGTCCCGTTGTTTCAGCAACTCGCGAGGTGTATCAACAGCCAGCATTTCCAGGTAGCTGAGCGGGCATTACTGTATTGGAACAACGAATATGTCGTCAACCTGATGAGCGACAACTTGGCCATTCTCTTACCTATCGTCTTCCCGGCATTGTATACGAATTCAAAGTGTCATTGGAACCGGTAAGCTTTTCTCCTTTTTTGGAGGGTAGCCGGGTTCGACCAATGCACAGAACAATACATGGAATGGTATACAATGCTCTCAAATTATTCATGGAGATCAATCCAGAGCTGTTCGATATAACGTTGCAGCAGTACAAGCAACGCAAGATCGAGTCAGTGCTCTTTTTGACACTCCTGTATCATGCTGAGCGGATCGCTGTCAGTGAACAGCAACATGCGATTGACCGATATGAGCAATGGCAAAAAGTACGCGAAAAGGCGATGCAAAATGCTGGCGGGAAACTCCCAAAGGGATTCAGAGAAATTGAACGATTGCCACCGCCGCCACCGTCCATCGGCGATGACTCGGACATTTTAGAGTTGTCAATGGAATTGAACGCAGTATCCATCGACGGCGAAGTGCCGGCAGAATTGGACGAGAGCGGCATCGAAAGGGTACCAGTGGCAGACCCCGGTTTTGATGTTCGTGCATAAATATGCAGGTGTATGTTGGGTACTTACAGCTACTTTAGCGCGATTACCCTCAGGTGGGGAGCGACCATTCACCTGTTTCGCAAAGTCCTCATGTGCGGAGGAAGAGTGTCTTGCCAGGTAATTCGTTATTTCCTTCGGATGTAAAGCACGTTAACCGACCTTGATAGTTGACCCGTCGGTCATTCGTGACCTCCAAGCTCATCGTAGTCTAGATGACGCGATTGCCATTGGATCGCATGCCAATGGGGCGTAGCTGGGGCAATGTTACTGACAGACATCTACCTTTCTGCATGCTGTTGCTAGTTGTAAATAACCAGCATTCCCCGACACTGATGACCTTCGATGACATTTTCCAGCCTATTTCTCGTTCCATTTGTGCCACCAAAGAATCATCGTGCAGTTTTTATTTCTGCTTTTCCCCCTTTTCTTTTCATCATCGGAGCATGTTGCTTCCAGAGTGCATGCATGAGTTTACCCGACCGCCTGTGTTCCGTCACGTACAGATCTGCTAGACTTGTCTACATACTTGGCCAGCGCCGATGTTTAATACGTTTGTCTCATCTCCATGAACCTGGGGTAGGCGGGTGAAACTGCTAGATGGATCCAGGTCGAGCTATGTTTTCATTATCTAATCAAAGTACGTCAGGACAGAATCGTCCAGAAAGCGAGAGAAGGTCCTAGAAGGACACCGAACATCACACTCTATATAATCTCGCCCGCTTTGACGCTACATCTCAGACATTTGTTTTCCCTCTTTTTCGTCGTAGACTTCTGTGAGTATCTATACGCCGACCGTTGACTAGCATCCGCTCATATCGTCAGTATCCATCTCTTAAGACATTCGCCATGTCAAAAGCAATCGGTATCGACCTTGGCACTACCTATTCGTGAGTTTGTGCCCCTCAGCCCGACTCATGCATGTTCTCAATTTTCTTAGCTGCGTCGGTGTCTGGCAAAACGATCGTGTTGAGATTATCGCCAATGACCAGGGTAATCGGACGACTCCCTCCTATGTCTCGTTCTCTGAGACTGAGCGTCTCATCGGTGACGCCGCGAAGAACCAAGTCGCTATGAACCCTTACAACACGTAATTCCGTTCTTGATCTTGCGTCGTTTGTGTCTGACATCGGCTCTCAGCGTCTTCGATGCCAAGCGTCTCATCGGCCGCAAGTTCGACGATGCTGAAGTGCAGTCCGACATCAAACACTTCCCCTTCAAGGTGTTAAACAAGTCTGGGAAGCCTTATATTGCCGTCGAATACCGAGGCGAAACCAAGGAATTTGTAAGTGTCTTGTCTACATGCCGGGGCATTTCTAATTGTCATGGCAGTCTCCTGAGGAAATTTCGTCCATGGTCCTCCTCAAAATGAAGGAGACTGCCGAATCGTATCTTGGTTACGCTGTCACCAACGCTGTTGTCACCGTTCCTGCTTATTTCAACGACTCGCAACGGCAGGCCACCAAGGACGCCGGTACCATCTCCGGAATGAACGTCCTTCGTATCATCAACGAGCCTACTGCTGCCGCTATCGCGTACGGTCTCGATAAGAAGGTTTCTGGGGAGCGCAACGTTCTGATCTTCGATCTTGGTGGAGGAACATTCGATGTTTCCCTGCTCACTATCGAGGAGGGTATCTTCGAAGTCAAGGCTACTGCTGGTGATACCCACTTGGGAGGGGAGGACTTTGACAACCGCCTTGTCAACCACTTCGTCCAGGAGTTTAAGCGCAAGAACAAGAAGGGTGAGCAACTTTTTGTTAACTCTTGCGCCTTCGGCCAGTGCTCACTATTGTATAGATATCTCTTCTAATCCACGTGCCCTCCGTCGTCTTCGCACGGCATGCGAGCGCGCCAAGCGCACACTCTCCTCTGCCGCTCAAACGTCCATCGAAATCGACTCTCTCTTCGAGGGTATTGACTTCTACACCTCCCTTACTCGTGCTCGTTTCGAGGAGTTGTGTCAGGACTTGTTCCGTAGCACCCTGGAGCCAGTTGAAAAAGTTCTTCGTGATTCCAAGATCGACAAGGGCAACGTCCACGAGATCGTCCTAGTCGGTGGTTCCACTCGTATCCCCCGAATTGTGAAGCTCGTCTCGGACTTCTTCAACGGGAAGGAGCCTAACAAGAGCATCAACCCTGACGAAGCCGTCGCTTACGGTGCCGCTGTTCAAGCTGCCATTCTGTCCGGTGACACCTCCGAGAAGACCCAAGACCTCCTCCTCCTTGATGTTTCCCCCTTGTCTCTCGGTATTGAGACCGCCGGAGGTGTCATGACTGCTCTTATCAAGCGTAACACCACCGTTCCTACCAAGAAGTCGGAGACCTTCTCGACGTACTCGGATAACCAACCCGGTGTGTTGATCCAGGTGTACGAGGGAGAGCGTGCACGCACGAAAGACAACAACTTGCTTGGCAAGTTCGAGTTGTCTGGTATTCCTCCCGCGCCCCGAGGTGTTCCTCAGATTGAGGTCACCTTTGACATCGACGCGAACGGTATTTTGAACGTCTCTGCAGCTGATAAGACTACGGGCAAATCGAACCGCATCACGATCACCAATGACAAGGGTCGCTTGTCGAAGGAGGAGATCGAGCGCATGGTGTCCGAGGCTGAGAAATACAAAGGTTAGCCTTAAGCAAGACCCCTCAGATTTGACTTGACACTGATGAATTTATCGTAGCTGAGGATGAGGCTGCGGCTGCTCGTATTCAAGCCAAGAACGGTCTAGAATCATACGCCTACAACCTTCGTAACTCGCTCACAGACGAGAAGCTCGCCGACAAGTTCGATGCGGCTGACAAGGCGAAACTCAAGTCTGCTGTTGACGACGCCATTGCATGGCTTGACAACTCGCAAGAAGCTTCCAAGGAAGAATACGAGGAAAGGCAGAAGGAGCTTGAGGGTGTTGCCAACCCGATCATGCAGAAGCTCTACGGTGCTGCTGGTGGTGCGGGTGCTGGCGGCTTCCCTGGCGGTGCACCGGGTGGCTTCCCCGGTGGTGCCCCTGGCGGTTTCCCCGGTGCTTCCGAGGAGGGTCCAAGTGTTGAAGAGGTTGATTAAAAGGACACATCGATCACCGGCTTCACGTTCTACTCGCATAAGTTGTCCGATTCCATTGCATCATGTCAGTATGTTGTATCATCCCATAATTTCTACAACAGCCTTGTACGTTATACAGCGCATCTTAGATCGAATTTTACTTTCTTATCTCCTGATTTTGTGATGTTCGGGGCAGTTTCGCGTCAGCAGAGGATCTAGGAGTGTAAATTCCAGTAGGGTTTGGTTATATATGCCGTGTTCAGCCATATATATACTAGCTAGCTTGATCTTCTGCTGCGACGATACGCAACGATGTCTGAGCAAGTGACGCGACCTACGACGCGGTCCACACAGTACGTCCGCATCCTACCCCGTCGTAGGTTGGCGTCACTCACGTCACTGAAGTCGCATCTTTCAGCAACTCTTTCAAAGCGGCTCCACTCTCTCCAAACTCAGAGATACCATTGTCCAAGGGCAATTGTTACGTTCCTCCGACGGTGCCATCGGAATCCCAGGACGGAGCCTAGCGTGGAAGGCGAGAAACCGCCATCGATATACCCAACGCTCGGATATGCTCACATCGTGTCTAACAGCTGTTTCTGCTAAGAGACGAGCCACTTGAACCATTACCTGACGAAGTGCCACGCATACCCATGGAACTGCTTCGGAGGTCCCGTAGGCAGTTTTCGGAGTTGCTGCTGGAAAAGATGAAGGCTCCCGATGGGAGTTACGATGAGAGCTTTGTTGTGCCCGGTCTTACTATACCAAGGCGAAAGACACAAACCGCCACAGACTTAGAGACGAACAACCCGTTGAGTTTACACGACGAGGTACGTGGCGCATTTTTTTGTCTATGTTGCAGGATTGTTTATGGTCGACCAGAATCCATGGAGAGCGTGGTTTGCCGCCGTCGAGCTTCGGAAGATGATCCAGCAAGATGTCGAGAGAACGTGAGCAGATCTGGAACTCGCTGTCGGTGCCGATCACACCCTCGTGTCCGCGTAGATACCCAGATATGGGATATTTTCGACATGAAGACGTTCAGCATCAATTGACAAACGTGTTGTTTCTCTACTGCCAAATGCATCCAGACATTGGATATCGCCAAGGCATGCATGAGTTACTCGCTCCTTTGTTTTATGCCATCGGTAAGTCATCGGTTGCTGCATTCCAACAGGGAGTCCCTCCATTCCCTTGACCCTTTCCGGTCTGCTCATCTATCCCTATTCCAAGCTGAAGCATAAGTAATGTCTTTGGTCATAGATTTCGACTCTGTAGCAGAATCGGAATCATCAAGACAAGACCCTTCATTCTCCGAGTTGTGTGCTAGATCATGGATAGCTGCTGATTCTTGGGCACTATTTTCCTCGCTGATGCGCAAGATTTCGCACTGGTATGAGTGGCGGGAGCCGAATCCTCCGTTGATCTCTCATGGAGCAGTAGACTTGAAGCTGTATGTCTCCCCCATTATTCAGACGTGCAACAACATACAGGGTGCACTCCTCCAATCTGTTGATCCCGTGCTACATGATGCGATGCAGTCTGCGGGCGTCGAGCCCCAAATATATGGCTTGTATGTTGATGTCCCCTTTTGTGTGTTTTCTGCTAATGTGTGGTGCAACAAAGACGATGGCTTCGCTTACTGTTCACGCGAGAATTCCAGATGAACGAGGCGATGATGCTATGGGATGGGTTATTTGCTAGCTCATCCCCTCTCCCCGAAATCGCGCAATGGACATGCGTTGCGATGCTTATACGCATACGGACAAAACGTAAGCTCAGGATTGAGATCGATCGCTGGCTATTAACAGCAACTCGATCTAGTCATATCGTCGGATTACAGTACTCAGTTAATGCACCTTCTTCGATATCCGCCATGCCCGGTGCCCGAAGAGGCGGCTCCTCATCACATACTACTTCTTATCCGCCAGGCGATAGCTCTGGAGATACTTCACACGCCTTCTGCAGGCGCATCCTTGGCGATGGAGAATCGCAACCTTTTGAATATCCCCGTCGAAGCCCCGGAGCCTCCACCGGTGATAAAACGAAAAACCCGTCCTATCGAGAGATCACACCAAATGAGTTCCACGGAGCGTGTATCGGGAAGCCCTCCAACAGATGGTCTTCGTCATCAGCCATCGTTTCAGCTTAGCTTTCCAGAACTTATTGCCCGTGGGATTTTAGATCGTGGTGAGAGCTTGGGCATTAACAAGACTGTCATGAATGCCGTGTCTGAGCTCAAAGTAAGGTTACATGATGCTCCCGGGGAAATGTACTAAAGCTGCATGTAGCGCAATCTTCCTGATTTGACTTCAACTCTCGGTCGTCCGCCATCCTTGTCATCCATATCCTCCTACCCGCTTGTGGACGAACGAACACCGACAGAAAAACATATATGGAACCAACCTAGTGAATTTGAATCTGCACGTGGACTGGCGGAACTTCAGCAACAAAATAAACATCTCGGGGAGGCTATCACATGGATTTTGGAGACGCTAAATCAAGAGACACACGAGCAAGACGGAGAAGCACAAAGAAAGCAATCGTTGGAATCACTGTCTTATGTGCGGGACGTCCTAAGTGGACAGATTCACGAGATAGATGAACGCCGGCTTTGGGGAGAAGTAGAATTCAAAAAACGTTGGGAGATACGCGAGTCGTCGGTCGCGACAACAAGATCTGCGCCATCTCGGGACAGTCGACGCTTCACTTCCAACACACCTATTCCCTCCAGCGTCAACGAGACTCTGCGTGGATTCATTTCGTCGAACGCAGGTCGGGCGCTATCTGATCACGGTCACCCAGCATCGTCGGGTGCGCCCGTCGTTTCGCGCACAACGTTGCCACGGGCACCCGTGCGTGTATCTGCTAATAATCCTTTCCAGAGGGTATCAAGCGGTGGGAACATCACACACGCACAATGGCCGGTAGCCACAAATCGGACTGTAGTCGGTGGTGGCGCATCGCCAGAATCAGATACACAAGGCTCCGTGCAGCACGACCCACTCGGCGTACTCAGATAGACACGCAGTGGTAGTAGATCTGGAATTGTTTTATGGACGTGTGATGGAGACCCACACGCACAGTGGGAAATCATGCGCCGAGCGGCTTTTCTCGCGTGTCGTGACACACCGGAAGCAGTCCTTCCATCTCCTGCGCCACTCACAATGTTCAGAAAGTCCCTGGCAAAGGCCGTCCCCTCCAGGTCTCTCCTCCAATCTCAACGCTCTTTTTCTACGACCCTGCCGGCTCGCAAGGTCGTAGCGACGAACCCCGTGAAAGCACAGGAAGTCAAGGTAGTATCCCCGCACTACGTTTTAAAACCCACCTCACTGTCCTTGCCTCAGTCCTGGTCTTCAGGCAAGTACCCACTCATCGAACACGAATATGATGCAATAGTCGTGTGAGTACTTCGATCCGACGCGTCCCGCGAAGCTAACGTGCTTGGAAGTGGTGCTGGTGGTGCGGGTCTCAGGGCAGCCTTTGGCCTCGCAGAGGCGGGCCTCAACACTGCTTGTATCACCAAGTTATTCCCTACGCGGAGTCACACTGTGGCCGCCCAGGTGAGTTGGTGCACCGTATGTTTCGTCGCTTGCCTCTGACCGAGTTCTGCAGGGCGGTATCAACGCTGCATTGGGCGTGTGTAATCTGTGTCTCCTCCTCTAGTTACGCGCCTAATTCTCTCTCTAGAACATGACGGAAGACGACTGGAGATGGCATATGTACGATACCGTGAGTGACTTTACTCGTGTGCGACCTTGTCGGCTTATGTGTCCCTCCCAGGTCAAAGGTTCAGACTGGCTTGGTGACCAAGATGCCATCCATTACATGTGTCGCGAAGCACCGAGATCCGTCATTGAGGTATGTTGAAATGGATCAAGGTGGTGACATAGACCGACTCCTCGCTTTAGCTCGAACACTATGGTGTACCTTTCTCCCGAACGAAGGACGGAAAGATTTATCAGCGTGCTTTCGGTGGCCAATCCCTCAAGTACGGCAAGGGTGGTCAGGCATACCGCTGCGCGGCTGCAGCTGACCGTACTGGTCATGCCTTACTCCATACCCTCTACGGCCAATCCCTCCGCCATAACACCAACTTCTTCATTGAATATTTTGCTCTCGACTTGATTATGCAGGACGGCGAGTGTGTCGGTGTCATTGCACTTAACATGGAAGATGGTACCCTCCACCGCTTCAGGGCCCACAAGACTGTTTTGGCTACCGGTGGTTATGGACGCACTTACTTTAGCTGCACGAGCGCCCATACCTGCTCTGGCGACGGCAATGCTATGGTTTCCCGTGCGGGTCTTCCTTTGCAAGACCTAGAGTTTGTTCAGTTCCACCCTACTGGCATTTACGGCGCAGGGTGCCTTATCACCGAAGGTAAGCTGTGCATTTTGCGCGGGCTGACGCTATGATCTGAATCGTTTTGATAATAGGCTCCCGTGGTGAGGGTGGATACTTGCTAAACTCTGAGGGTGAGCGTTTCATGGAACGTTATGCCCCTACTGCAAAGGACCTCGCCTCGCGCGACGTCGTCTCGCGGTCGATGACCATCGAGATTCGCGAGGGACGTGGTGTTGGACCCGACAAGGACCACATCTACCTGCAACTCAGCCATTTGCCTCCTGAGGTCCTCCATGAGCGTCTGCCTGGTATTTCTGAGACCGCTGCTATCTTCTCTGGGGTCGACGTCACCAAGGAACCCATCCCTGTGTTACCCACTGTACACTACAACAGTGAGTCTTGATTATCCACCCACTTTGCCTAGGTTGACAAAGGTTCAGTGGGTGGTATTCCTACGAGATACACTGGCGAAGTCCTCACGACTGATGAGGTACGCGGACTGACTTGATGGCATTCATTCCCTGACTCATGCGGCTTCTGCAGAATGGCAAGGATAAGGTCGTCCCTGGTCTGTACGCCGCCGGTGAGGCGGCCTGTGTATCCGTCCATGGGGCTAACCGTCTCGGTGCAAACTCCCTCTTGGATATCGTCGTATTTGGCCGTGCTTGCGCCAACCACATCAAGGAGAACCTCACGCCCGGAAAGCCACACAAAAAGATCCCAGATGAGGCTGGGCTTGAGAGCATTGAGTTCTTGGATAAGATGCGCAACGCAGATGGCCCCAAATCGACTGCCTCTATCCGATTGGAGATGCAGAAGGCTATGCAGGCTGATGCTGCCGTCTTCCGGTGTGTAGTGGCCAACTAATCTCGTATGAAACTAACCTGCATGCATCCGCACAACAGAACCCAACAGAGTTTGGACGAGGGTGTTGAAAAACTGCGTGCTATCTATGACTCGTTCAAGGATGTTGGTGTCAAAGATAGGAGCATGATCTGGAACTCGTACGTGGCTCTCCAGCCCTGTGAGCGACGCCGTTCTGACGTGTAAATAGTGATCTGGTCGAGACCTTCGAGCTCCGCAACCTTCTCCAGTGTGCTGTCCAGACTATCACTGCCGCTGCCGCCCGCAAGGAGTCCCGTGGTGCCCACGCTCGGGAGGACTACCCAGAGGTCAGCTCTTGTCTTGGATCTATTGTGCTTCCCTGACTTTTTCGTTTCATAGCGTGATGATGACAACTGGATGAAACACACTCTTACCTGGCACGACGTTAGCTCACCAGACGTTACCATTAAGTACCGGAATGTCATCGACCACACACTTGACGAGAATGAGTGCAAAGCTGTCCCTCCTTTCAAACGCACATATTAAACTTTTTGTCATTCGAGGGACTTGGGGGGTATAAAATGGAGTAGACCCTTCCTTTGTTTCTTTTATGTAGTCGAACGGGAATGCTGGAATATAATCTACTCTTTCAGCAGTCCAGGCGGTTAGGTCAACGACTTCCTCGCTCCATAACCATACACATTCTACCAGCGACAAGATCCGTAGCGACAGAAGAGCCACACTGTAATCAATGGTAACTTTCACCCACCCACCCTAAATAAAGACGCGCTCATTAGGAGTACCTGACCCCAACGAACGAGTAGACAGCAGTCTGATATTGTAGTCCTAAATAGGCGGATATGACCAACCTCATCCATGATGAGGCCCCAAGGTGAAGGGCTTGACAAACAAAGCCTGAATAGGCAAAGGGCTATGTCCTTTGCTTCTTGCAAGGTGTGGGCGACATAACTTCAGGGGCCTTACGTTTCAACGGACTGGAGGGACCTGCGGGAGGCACAACAATTGCCGCTGTAGTGGAAGAGGTACTACGAAGATCGACAGGGCCCGGTGAAGAACGCGCAGCTGGCTCCTCCAGTGCCATACGTGGATCCACAAGCAGGACCGGGAGGGAATCTGCTGCGTCATCCGTTTTCATAATTCGTGGCGCTTTCCTGGTGCTCCTACGGGTGCTCTTAGGCGTTCGCGTCTTCGGCTTCTTGTCGGTTTCATCCCCATGCTCCTTGACGTGGCATACGTCTACCGCTACCGACGCTTTCAGTAGGATATCAATCCAGACCTTGATGGAACGTCAGTAACCGTAAACAACACACGTGATGTGCGTACGCGTTGGTTTTCTTGAAGGCTATCTCCGGGGCCCTTGACCTCCACGAACTTGCAAGTGCATTTTTCAACGTTCCACAGGAACAGGTCTGGCCCACCAGACGTCCCGAATGTGTAGTCTTCGCAGAGAACGCGACAAATGACAGAGAGTGCCTTTCCGCCTATGCACTATTTAATGACGATCGATGAGCTGGTGTGACCGCGAAGAATTCTGAATAGATTTACCGTGACGATGTCGACCAGCTCTTCGCTGCTAAACAAGTCCCACTTAACGCCAACGCACCACGTCCCGCTAGCTCTGTGCTTGGTATCGACTTCTCGGACGAGATCAGCGCCCTTCCCAGATTCAATGGCAATCAGTCGTTCTTCCATGAAATCTTTTCGTGCATGGTAGAAGGAGTCCTCCGCAATGTCAAGGGGCGCAGTTTGATAAGGCGTCTCAAATGCACCAGGAATCGGTTTAAAAATGATATCCCAGAAAAGAAGGCTAAATAACATGGCGATAACTCGGGTTTCGCAGTGGATGCTGGACAAACAATAGTTAGGTATGCCGATAGACCAGGAGCATAATGCGAACCCCTTGAATCCTCGTTCCTCGTAACGTTGGAGGGCAAGTTCTTCAACAGTTAGTCCCTCGCCATTCCGACCCAACCAGAGACTCTTTCCCTTTGGGCCGTCCGACTGCGCCAAAGGTGAGAATCGCTTGTAAATACTTATTAGCTGAGAGTCTCACCGGTGATTTGCGACCAGAAGGTGCCGCGTTTGGGCTAGGTTCAGGATTCGTGGGAGTAGCCACAGGCGAATAATAACGTTTAATATCTTGAATTCCTTGCTGAGATGCATCGATGGATCTGCCTGTCCGATCAAGCTTGAGGCTGGATGCTCGATGTTTGAGGCGCACAGCTTCGAACGTTACTTCGTCAGCTTCCGCAAGGATACCATCACATGTATGTCGCTCATTGATAGGTATCTTGAGTTTGTTTTCCAGCTTCTTCAGACGCCTTTGAAGCTTCGGCCGGCAGACTGGGCACATTCAGCGCTTTCCAATCCATCTATGTTGCCATTCTTACCTAGGTGTGTGTCAGGATCTTTTAGACCCTCTATCACCGCATCTAACGCACGTTCCGTAGTGTTCTCGTCCTTTGGAAAATGGGTCGAGAGAATTAATGCCCGCCGTTCATGCCACTTTCCACGTTGTCCCCTCCGCCACCGCTTCTGTGCTAGAAGGGCTTCTAGAACTTCGAGTTCTCGTGCATGTTCCCGGAGGACTCCGAGCGCCGCACTACCCTTGCAAATAATCCGGGTAAGAACATGTCCTATTCATAATAATTTAGATTCAAAACAAAGGGAGCCCATCAATTAAACAAACCGTGATGGAATCTCTCCAAACCGCCTGGTCGACCATCCTCTTCGCCATTAGTCTTCACGAGATCTTGCCAGCGAGGGTACACCTGCTCAAAAAAGTACTTTGCCATGCGTGCACCCCGTTGGCGAGCAGTATCAGGCTTGGCTTCCTGTTTTGTGTCTTCATCCTCCTCGTCTCTATTGTCATTCGCATTTCCGGGAGTAATGGGTGTTAGTAAGGATCTGGCAACAGGAGTTTTCCTCCCGTCCCCTTTCCCATCCCAAAGAGGTACATTCCCCGCCAGTAGCGTATCGACCTGTCCTTCAAGAATAAGTACTTCTTCATAGTCTAGGAGGGATTGACGAGTGGGCCAGATATGCTTGGTACGTTCATACTCGTACCCGGCATAGGCTCGTTTACCAAAGCGCGTCAGAAGCGCCGTGACGAGTATATCAGGAGTATATTGCGTTCTGAGGAACGCATGAGCGTGTCATACACATCTGGTAACGGTAACTCACATGCGGAAATAGACGAGATTTACTCGGTGTATCACGCTGAAAAACCCTTCATCAACTCGAACACATCTGACTTCGTACAGGATGAGTCACAGCCGCTTTAATTCCAAGCCACATACCTATGTGTCTAAGGATGATCTCCCTCAATCTATCTTGCTGAGGTTTTGGCTTGCAAAATGGCAGTGTGGTTTGGCGGGGACCACAAGCTTTGGACGAGGTAACGCCACCTTTGAAGGCAAAGCTAGTCAATGTAGATTGTGAGGATGATGCACCAAGGAGATTTTTGATGAGGTCGTCTTTCTGCAACGGCTGCACTCAGTCGGCCATTAAGCGAGGGGAAATCACTTACCCTCTGGCTTGGCTTGACTTTCAGCTGTTTAGCAACGGCTTTGAGCTCGTCTACTCTTAAGCACTCGAGGAGACTCCTCAGATTCATTTCCCGTTCGCCCCTAGCCAAAGCAAGGGGTTTATTTGCCGAAGGCTCCAAAGATTCTGCATCCACTGTCGCCAGCTCGCCTTGCTCTTCCTGAAGATTCGCGACGGTTTCGACCATCATGAGATCAACGACCTCCCGTTCTTCCGACTCTTCCTCCTTGATGGCATCCAAAGGTTCTGGACCCACTCGGCACAGTTCATCAATGGCGTCTATTATGGCAGAAAGAGAACCAAGTTCGTTTTCGTACTTGAGAGCATCAAGGCGATGCCAGGTTTCCTGCTTCCTCAGAAGCAACTTGACCATGAGGTACCGCGCATTATCTCTCGTCAATGAGACGGTTGTATGGAGGTGGAGGAAATGGAGGAACATACAGGAAAGATGAGCGAAAACGGCCAAGAGGGCGAATTCTTCGTCGTTGAGTAGATGTCTCTCTTCCTTGATCACTGTACCGACCATATCTGGGAAGACTCATCAGTCCAACGACCAAAGCCATGAGAGACTGATAAGCACCTTCGAATACTCTGACATATGTGCTGACATTCTGTTCTACGACTGATGGACTGGTCCGATCCGTGTCGTGTGTTTTAGCGCCCGACGGTCCTGGCACTGACTGAGCGAGTGTTTGGAGAATTGCAGTTGCCTGGGGTTGTTCATCTTCGCTCCAGACTTCACCGCCCGAGAAGACGAGCGCGTTGACCGAGATGGCAGACATATGTGACAAGATACATAGTAACGATATCACCCTGAAACACATCGCCGTCGCGGTCACATGACCGCGACATTGGAATACCAGATCAATCAATATCCCCTTCGCAGCCTCTCGTTCTCTTCTTTCAACCGTCTGTTCTCCGCCCTCAGCTCCTGAATCTCCCCATTACATTCTTCCATTAGTTCCCTAAGCTCCCGCTTCCACCCTCTACCCATCCGGACAAGGTCCAAATGTAAACCCATCATCTCCGCCTTGGTCTCGCGCTGGAAGTCGTACATGACGTCGTGGACAACATTGCGCAGGAATTCCTGTGCAGCTGAATTCATGTTCAGATTCGCAGCTGATGGGCGGTGCGGTGATCGAAGCCATGCAGGCGGAACAGCTGGGCGACGGGGTGACACTTGCAATGAAAGCTCTTGTTCTCCATCTTGTCCCTCGTCCACGGGGTGCTCGGCGACGTCCTCATCTTCTGACTTGTCGCTCCCTCTAGAGGACTCCTTCACGTCCGAGTGCCTCGCAAATCTAGTCTTTTTCGGTTCAACCGCCCTTTCTTTCCCCTTCCGGGTTTCCCCTTTAGCCCAATTTACAGCCTCGGGACTTGTAAGCCCAAGTACGCCATTGTTGATGCAAGTCGCGCTCGCCAATAGAGCCTTCGTGGTCTTTTTTCCCAATGAGATAGGTGTCACGGGCTCGCGTGGTAACTCGGGAGAGGATAAGTCGAGACGACTGTCCCTAATTTCTGGCGTAGTTGACCGTCGCTTTCTTCGCACGAGTCCATTCTCAGCTTTAGAGGACGGTGCTTTGTTGCGAGCCGAGCTGGTCGAAGTGGACTTGGACTTTCGTCCACTCTCAACGGACTCGGAAATAATCCGACGCGTTAAATTCTTCCGCAGATCGTCTGCGTCTGTAGAGCCGCCGCTCATCGGCGGGCCTGACCTGACTCGCATCGCTCCCAGATGCGCAGAAATGGACTCCGGCGCGGATCCGAGTCCTAGGCATTCGATGTCTGGTCCCGTCTTATGTTTAGGTTTGGTGCGTTCTCCTGCGTCTACTAGCTCGGTTACACTGCGGGACGTAGGTAAGGGTGGCCGAGCCTGGGTTTCACGGCTTTCCCCTATCCCATTACTTTTTTGGAGTCTCATAGGCTTTACACGGCGATCAAGTATCGCTAAGGCCCATTGTCAGATCAAATGTACCGTAACCAAGAGGTAGAGCGCGTACGAGACCGCAAAGTTGCTAGTTGATCCAAGTTTTTCGTCTCGGATAGTGGGGTTCGCGCGGGAGAAAAAAGCTTCTTCTTGGGTATAACCCCACCTCCCCCGCGAACCTTCGACACAACCGTAATGCGCAACGGAGATTTGACCACGGTTCCGGCCGCAACAGAAGCGGTTGATACAGTCCGCACCGAAGATGCAGGAGACGTTCTTCCAGTTGCAGACCTTGACTTGACATCCACATTAGCGGTACCAGCACGAGACTTGGACTTCTCCTGCATATGTAAATGACTGGTTATCGTCGGTGCCAAAAAAAAAAGCCCACCTGAACGTCGATTGCCTTGATAGGAGCACTGCCATCCCCAATGGTAAACGATTTCGGTTCTTTCTCTAATGACCTCAAGTCAAGGATCAAGAGTTTACCACTTTCGGTGCCCAGATATATAGCAGCACCCTCCGCAGTAAAAGCGCAGCAAGTAAGAGGTGTCTTCACATTGACGGCTTTCAGTACCCTAAGAAATAAACTGAGACCAGCGTGTTTATTCTCAAAAGGCGACATACCCGTTATCTTTATCCAGATCGATTAGGACTACGTCAGCATTGGTCGTGGCAACGGCAACCAGCGTTTTACTGAACGGACTGGGCGTCACACCCACGATATCCCCGCTTCCTGGGACGCGGACCGTCTTGAGTGGACCACCAGACCGCATCGAATCGTAGACAACGAGGTCCCGTCCGACACCCAACAACAGCTTCGTCCTCAAATGTTGGTGGAAGATACAACAGGAAACAGGCTTCCTGTCTGGAAGCCCTTTCAGCTGGACATACGATGAGAGCGTCAAGTTGTGTATAAAGACCGCCGAAGCAGATACGGACGCCAACAACGTCCCGTCGTTAGACAGCGAGATCCTCGTTACTGGGTTTTTGTGGGATTCCAAAGAGGATAGGATCTTGCCAGGTGAGCAAGTGCAATCGAGTGACCACACCTTGTTAGTGGCTGCAAAGAAGAGTACGTTGCCCTTATCCTTCATTGCTAAGCACGTCGCGGTATCCGATCCACAGTGGAGTTCTTCTAGAAGACATTCCGATGGTGTATATCTCTTGATGGACGAATAATTAGCTAGGTAGAGTTGGGAGTTATCCGGAGACCAGACACTCGTAAAGCATTCCAGGGAGCTGCAGATAGGGAACGAAGAACTTGAGGAACCCTTGAAACTAGCAGGGTCGACGAGGCTGGTACCATTCTGTGTAATAATCGCGAGCATGGGTGCTTGTGGTTCAATCGTTGCGGTTAGTTCCGATGATAGTTGAACCGCGTCGCGTCGTGAAACGCGTCGGTCACATGACTTCACTCAATCTTGCGCAAGCGTACATACTATGCTACATATCGCACACCTCAAATCTTACCCTTTTGTGTGCTGTCGCCCAATTTCGACCCTCAGACTCGTCAGCGACAATGGCCGAGTCAATGTCGACTCTGCTCGAAGTCCCCTCGCGCAAACCTGACGAATTGAGCTGCATGTCAATGTCGACTGATGCCACTTGATTGTCGTCGAGCGATAGGACTACGGCGTCATCTGAGGTGGACTCAGTCAAGAAGTGCGGATTCTATTTCCACGTCAAAAATCAAGATTTTTAAAAAGCTTGCAAAATACCTGTAGGTAGTCTCGCATGCCACTTTCAGTTGTCATGCTCGGAACCTTGTCACTAGTCCTCAGATATTGCCTCCGAGCAATCATCGCTTCTTCAGCGGTGGAACGGATAACCAATGTTTTAACTGAGAAGGGCATGAGCAATAAAATCTCAAGAGCGAACCGACTGACCGGTGACTGGTCTTGATTGTCCTATACGATGGACGCGCTACGGACACGGGTCAGACACCATCCTTGAATGCACCAAGAATATCTTGACCTTGATAGCTTGTGACTCCACATCAGGATGCCACACAGGCTCACAGAAAATAACCCTGGAAGCCGATATCAAGTTCCTGGAGAACATATCAATCCCCGTAGTGGCGTGGCCATCTCATAAACTGACAAGCCGCGCGCGCCAAGCTTCAAATCTATCAGGAGAACTCTGTGGACGTCCGAAGTTTCAAAAGTTGTAATGCACTGCTCTCTCAGCAGCCACTTCTCCTCGTTCGTGTATCGTAGATACTTGATTTCGAATAATGACAAGGCCTCGCTAATTTGCGAGAGTGTAAGGAGAGAATTCGAGAATATCAGGAACTTTTCCTCTTTGTGATATCGCTGAACCTGCAAACATGCGAGGTGTGATATCCACTCATTGGCACATGTATGCAGCCATACCTCGGAAAGGATGTAGTTCAGCTTCGTCGATAGAGAAGGTCCGACTTTTACCCCAGACAAGGCCGAAGACTCCGTTACACGAGGTGCAGCCACTTCGGTGGGAGCACCTTGGGATAACCCATGATGACAGTCCTCGTCCTCGTCGGATGCATTCATTCGCTCGATATGCCATTTCAGAGCTTGGATAGCTCCTTGCACCTCTTTTGCCATGCCTCTTGTTTGATCCGCGGTACGCCTTGCCTTACGCGAGCCGATCGACTGCGAAGACATGATCATTTTTTCATTCTCATTGAGAACATTACCGTCTTTAATCAACCCATCTCTCGAAATCCAAGGTTTCATCCGCACGAGCGAACGCAGATCCATCAATCGGTCTGGGTGCATAACATCAATCGTTCGACTACTGTCACGCAGCCCAAATCGCGTCCATGCTTCGAAGACACCTGGATCGAGTCCGGATACCCTGAATGGGACGTCTACGTGAAGTTGCATGACTCTCCATAGTTTGTCTTTTGCGGCGATGGCCCTGCATGATAGTTGGTAGAAGGCCGAAGTAATAAGGACAGTTCATACGCATGTTCGAGTGCTCGCTGCAAGAGATCCATTTTCTCAGGCCCTATCCCCCGCTCGACTGAGCGGGCCACGTATGCATCCGCCAGGTCGCAAATCTGATCAACGTTATACAAGATATCCGAAGATGACCAGAAAAGGCCCCTGTGGACAGCAATTTCAGGAGGCGGGGAAACAACATGGGCATTCACTAAATCACTTACTGTGATGAATTGCTTATGGTCGCTTGTAATTCTTTGGCACTCTGGTTCGGGAGAGTGCAAATAAGAGTACTATTCTATACGATGAAATGATTTGTGACATACTCTGGGATGAAAGAGATAATCCTGGGTCGAGCTGAGCAATGAACAGAATATAGATGCACGTCGACCTACCGGACCTTCACATTGCGAGTCAATGGCATTGATCGCAACCGCAGCTTGCATCGCGTTGTACGACTTCAGAGCATACCTATCCAAATCCATATAAACTATATCATGCTGCATTGGGGGCAGCAGAACGTCATTTTCAACATCCTCAATTCTTTCGAAATGGGGGTAAGCACGTATCGATGATGGTTCATTACTGTACTTACCTGTGGCGTACCATCACCATTTGCATTACCTGGTTCAGAACATTTATGGCGCCGGGTCGGGGACCACGGGGATCGCATAGTAATTTTGACACGTGGTGCGGGAAGAGCTTCGAGTCAGCGTGGAATTGAGGAACAGCAAGAAAATCCCCAATCATTATTCCGAGTTTGCGTAGGTTCAAGCCATCATATGCACCCCAGACACGCACATAATTTTCTTCATCATAACTAGGCAGTGTGGCCACAGGAGAGTCGAAGTCAGGGTAGACAAGGTCTAGATCCTCATCAGACACCTGTCCTAATTTGAGACCAAGCATATTGGATGTAGGCGTGCCAGTGACAATCCATTTGTGTTGGATACTCAATTTCTTGACAAGACCATTGATAGTGGTTGCAAGATTTCCAGTATTGTGGCCTTCATCAATGACCAACCTTTTCCATCGTACTTGAAAGAGAGGAGTAACCTCAGGGTCTCCAGGGCAGTGACAATCTGGAATTCGGGACCCTGGCAAGCATGGACACGTGCAAGGCTTGAGGTCATGAAGATTATCTGTCTCGTTCTTCATGGACTCTTTGCAAAATCCTGCCGACCATTAATTTTCATGCGAAGAATCACAAGTCACACATACGAGTATTGCTCATTATAACTAGCTAAGACGTAGTTAGTCAAATGTTTGACCTCAAGTTATCATTCATTTACTTCGTAATCAGATGCAAGTTTTCTAGCATCTGGAAGATGCGCGGAAGGACGAAGAATGAGATATCGAACATAGTCATGACAGTGTTTGTCAATCTCTGCCTTCCATTGACCCAACAATGTCAACGGGACAATGACTAGGGTGGCTGAGGAGAGGTACATGGTACGAGGACCCGCAGGTGCGATTCGACGACTTGGCCTTTTTCGTGCATTGCTATCGAGTGGACTGATGTAATGGTGATAAAATGCCTTGTTTGCTTGAATAAATGGCCACAGGTGAGTGGCCTCGAGCTCGTCAGCAAATGCCGGGCGGCCAGTGGTGGTTTTCAACGAAGAGAAATAATGAATTAGGACTTCAGAGAGGGACGGGACTTGTCGAATAGCTCTCCGGCCCAGCCCAGCTCGCTGTCTCGCACGAGCATGCTCCGCTGAAGGAAAGTGGCGGTAAGCCAGAGGTGTCATTACCAACGGTTCATCCACCGTGAACTCTGGATCTGCGAGCTGACTTGCAGTCGCGAGGACGAGGGCAATGATCATAACGGTCTTTCCCGTTCCTGGCATAGAGCTAAATAACGCTTCCGGGAAACCTGATCGAACGTACCTAACTCTTCGCAAAGTATACCAGCCCGAGATGGAGAAAACGTAGGGCATTCTCGCAAAACTATCATTGTTGACGGCTGTAGATAAAAATAAGCGTTCGACATAGTCGGGACACGGATATATAACGGATCAGGAACGGGACTGGTGCTCGATTCCCGGTGAAGCATGATGGAGACCGAGTGTCGCTGATACCCATATAAAGCAGTCCTTAGGCCCCAAATCGGATCTCCAGATGCAACACAGTGAGATAGTCTTGCATTGTCATTTGTTGGTGGACCGGGCACTGGGGAAGGTAGTTCGCTATAAATCTCGGCCATGGTGCGGTTGTCCTGTCAGTGATGATTAACATCGAGACAAAATGTGTTCAAGCTCGACATACGATGATGCTGGGGAGGAAATATTCTTGTGGGGCATCAAGCCCGTCTTCATTTGCCTCCCAAAGGTAATCATTTCGCTCAACTAGTGGTACAATTTTAGCAAGGTTCTTCGAAGCATCCTTGACCACGCTTTCTACGCGACGGTGCAGTCGTCCCTCAACATTTGGCAAGTCATTCGGGATGAGATAAATCCTAATAAAAACAAGTCGACCGCTGGAACCGAGTCGGCAGGTTGCCCGGAGGAAGCGATGCTTCGAGTCGTTCAGGAATGCGAGTTCTCGGAAAAATGTGTCTACTGGGAATGTAGACCAACTTCGCGCAGGAAGGGAATACCAATCGCGGTTAGCAGATCTGTTGCGACATGGTGATTCGCCTCCATGGACGGCGACGGGTATCGTTCCGGCCGCTAGTAGGTTGCTCAACGAGAATGGATCGACGGTATCCCGCTCCCGGACGACGCATAACATGTGTCCGTCTGTGCAAAATGGACAGTAGGTCGATGGTAGGGGGCGTTGCGATCCATGGCCTGGAGATTGCATGGATGGTGATGGGTCCGGTCCAGAACCCGCGCGGCGCGCGTCAGTCGTGTGAAAGAGTTGGCTTGCATAGGTTGAACGCTTTCCTCCATGGCGTCACTGCTAAAGCATTCTTACGCTCGCGGAATTCGCATCCCAGTCGC
>JBBPUA010000309.1:0-21671 GCA_038094355.1 Afroboletus lepidellus | reverse complement strand
CTATGATGAGCGCCCGCATAGTGCGCCAACTGCCCACGCGCGTCCATTCCTAGCTGAGTGTCCGGCGTAAACAACCCATTTTCCTTGAAGGCCTGGTATTCTTCCTCACTGCTAGGGTCTTGAAAGGCTGCACCATGTTTATTTGTCTTGAACTCTAACCAAAACTCTATCTTTGAGAAATCCGTTCTATCTGGGGCCGCTGCGCCTTCGACACGACGGTAGACCGAGATGTCCGTCTTGAGATTCACCTTGTTTTCCGTGTCCCCCTTCGTACTTGTATTGACTGCCTGTAGGTCCGGCATCCATTTTCTGGTGCCACTGATCTGGGCGACCGCCAGTGTTAGTACACTTACGCTGTGGAGAGGGGACGAACACTCACAAACTTGTCGTAGATATCTTTCTCTGGTCCATATTTTGGAACATCATCGAATAGATCCTCGGAAGTGTCTGGTAACTTATCCAAGGTATCCTGGGGAATCGGAAGGTATTTCTCGAGGAAGGCGTTAACGGGCATCGCACCCAACCAACGACCGTTCATTTCGTCTGCCAGAGCCTTCCGAGCTTTTTGAAAGGTCGGCTGAACTGCCCCGTATGGCAAATCTGGCCCGTACTTCTTTTTGGCCGGAGTGGATCCAGTTGGGAACACACCCGGGTGGTGCGACTCGTTCGCCGCTGCAGTGGCAGGGGGTGAGGAAGGAGTATTGTCCTGATGGGTACGAGTCATGTTAAGAGCACGATGAGTGAGATGAAGTGGGATCAAACGAACGGAGGGTTTCGAGGATTAGGCTGGCTGCCCGAGTATTTATTCTTGGTGAGTGTGGAACTGGCTGTGGTATTGGGACGTCAGTCTTCCTGAAACGCAATTGATGTACTAGCCTGGGTGTGTGAACCTTTCCACACTCTGGTTCTCGTGTGGCGTACTGAAACGAAATTGATGGTGGTTACAGGAGGAAACGCGACTCGATCTATACGCGATGTGATCACGTGACACTCGCTACACAGTTGCCACCAATATACGCGACGATAGAGTAGTCTACTGTGTACCAGGTACAAAGCACCGTGAATTGACTTTGACAGGTACCATTAATACACAAGAAGACGACCAGCCCTCTTCGCAATGCCGGTGTACCCTAGGTCCAACCACTTTGTTTGTTTGCCAACGTGCGTGAGGCGTCAGCCGACAAGGAAATATGTATATGCAAGTTGTCTGCCGTCTTTGAGTTACCAATCCACGCGCATAGCACATGAGCTCGGTGGCGGCGTCCACGAACACCGCTTCAAACGTCACGGCGAGGCTGAAATCTAGCAATCAACACCATCGCTACGCAGTCCCACATGACTGCATAGTACCTGGACACCAGCTCCCCCATGTCCAAAAACGACTGGTCGTCCGTCAACGATGGGATTGCCGCGCTTGGTCGTGTGATATGCACCAAATCCAAAGTACATTTCTTATTGACATGGATACTAGCTCGTGCGGTCGTTGGTCTCGAAAAGTCGGAAGTATCACCCAGAAATGCCAACGACGACGCACTCCCGTTTCAACTCTATATCACACACGCGTTATTCGGGGAGGTGTTTCCAAAGAATGGGAGCGAGGGAGGGTCAGGGCATTCTTTGCTTTCCATTCGGTGTTGCATCTAATTATGAGCTCAAACTGGACAGCCGAACCAAAAATGACAATGTCACCTTTCGTGTTCGACTAAGCACGGAGATGAGACAAAAATCCATTTTTGCAAACCACAAGATACAGCCCAAGACGCAGGGTCAGCAATTTCTGGAGAAGAAAATGAATACCAATATTTCCTTAAGTGACGGAGGTATGATCCTGAACAATGTCGAGAATTCGGAGGGTATCATAAAAGACTGGGAAACGAAAGGGATTGAAGGGATGTTGAGAGTAGAGTCACCGCCAGCACCGAGAGATTCATGAACCACCCACGTTGACGTCCAAGACTCTATTGGCTGGGGATTGCACCCCGCACTCGAGTCCGCCCGTCCTTGAGTCGCTCTGTGATCACAGGGCTCGCAGCGGGTCGATACTTGAACTCTCTCGAGTACCTAGTGGAGGAGCGTCAGCGTTGCGTCATGAAAGATTCCAAGCAACCGCACCGAGATGCGTAAATGATCTCAGGTTCGGATTTGGCACCAAGTCGGAGGTAGTGCAGAACAAGCCAAAGAAACACGCCGAGTAAAGCGACGAGGGCGGCGCGTTTCCAAGGGCGGGGACGCGGATCGACGTGGTTCTTGTCGTCGTCGTGAGGCCTGGACATGGTCGTGGTCGGGGTTTGAAAAGCGGGGTGGTCATGGACCTGGACGACCCCGAGGATGTGCGTGGTGGGTTTGTTTACTCATGCCAGCCAAGTCGACCGCTCAAGCGCCGCCAGAGATGGACCCCTCTGGAGAGGACTCGGACGTCGACATGACCAACGACGACAACGCCAACGAGGACGACAATGGCGAAGAAGACGAGGTCGATGAGGAGGAGGAGGAGCCCGAGCCGGAAGAGGTCGGTCTTCCTGTAGTTCATACTCGATGCTCATTCTCGTGCAGGACGTTGAATCAGACGAGCTTTCTCCCCCGCCGTCACCTCACAAGCCGCGACTCAAGATCAAGCTCAAGTTGCCTCAGATACTAAGTCCGAATGAATCCTCTAGTAGAGCAGCGTCTACGCCTAGCGGCGAACCGAGCCAGCCGCCCTCGCGGCGTGGCGTCTCTAAGGGTGCGATAACACTACCCGTTGTCTACCGTGGCTCAGTGTTCCTTTTGCAGACATTGACATCGAGTCCGAGGATGAGGACGACGACGAGGCAGGGGGTAGCTCTACGCGTCCAATGACCTCTCGTCAAGCCGTTCTCGCCAGCGTGGTCGATTCATCCCATGTCTCCCTCTGTCCGTACCCTTGTCCCTTACACCGATCGCCGAGTCTCACAGCCAACGTAGCAGGATCTTCGCGCAAGAAGAAACAGCTCACTGAATCCGAGATCGCACTGCGACGCGAAGAAACGGCGCGGAAGCGCAAAAATTTGACAGAGAAGAAACTCGAGGATGAAAAGGCGCGTTCAAACCAATTGTTGACGGTAACAGGTCGCTCATATACATTCTCGTCGCTTCGGATAGGCAGAGACGATCAACCGACTCCTCAAGAAACAGTCCAAGTCGAAAAATAAGCGCAGTGCATTATCAACCGCAGAAGATCGGACACCAGTCTCGGCCACGCCGGCCGTCGTGCAGTCTACTGGAGATGGTTCAGAGGCACCTGAAGTGGAGTTGCCCGAAGTCATCGAGCTCATCCCCACTATGTACCGGTGGATATCGACCACCAAGCCTCCACTCAACGACGCAGAACCGGGTTCTCGGGACGACCCACGCAGTCCAATGAAACTCACGTTCTCGGTACCCGTATCGGCACTACCCCAGGACACGACTCCGCCCTCGGAGACGAAGTCGCCTCCAGGTGAAACACCACTGTGCGATATCAGCGGGTGCCAACGGAGACGTAAGTATCGGCTCGTAAAGGATTGGTTGAAGGGGGCGTGTGGCATGGAGCACCTCAAGATACTAGAGCGTCAAATGGCCGTCGGTTGATTGCACTGCCCTCACCTGGCGGTGTGTATTTTGAGCAGGATTTTATTCAATTGATTTCTTTTACCGGTTATCACCGCTGCCTCGACGGTGTTCCCACACACTCTCAAACAATTTACTTGCCACTCGCAATAGTGATTTTTTTTAACTGACTTCTTATTCAAGTAGTCCGTGTCCATTGATGCCTCTGGCGACGGGACGAAAAATTCGCGGGCAGTCAGAACAGAGTGCGCATTGGTATCGTGATGAGCTTTTGCACTGGGCGCTGGCCTCGGACTGTGAGTCGACGCACATTCGGAAATGCATTGACATTTCCATGATAGTGTGCTTTGGTCTTGCCGAGTACTCCGGATCATGGGGTCTTGGAGCGTCCGATTGATTCCTTTGGTCCTGTTCATAGATGGCTTCCGAGCTGTAACTACGTCATTTTTTTTTGGAAATCACCCTTGGTTCTAACTGTCGTGGAAAACTCGATTGAATATTACATGTCAAGTCTGCAGGATAGTCCGACGTTGGACTCGCTTGTAAATCGAAGTGTCAGGCTTTAGATCACGGTGGTTTCCAGCTTACTTACTACCTTGGTTACAGTACAATGAACGCAAGTCACCCATTATCACGCCATCGTAATGGAATAGGGGAGGTGGAAGATTTAAGCTGCGGGTGGGTAGTACCCGCGCGGTTGCCTACTATAATACAACAAGTCGGTAGCATCGATCTGCACAGGGAATGCGGTTGACACACGAGGCATCGAGGTGAGATGATCACTCATAAAATCACTTGTAGCGCTCGGCCCTGAATACTTCTATGCCTTTGTGAGTGCGCATAGCGCTATATTTTGACCCCTGTCATTGAAACAGCGCTTCTAACATACGCGTAAAGGTGTAGGGACAGGGAAGATTATTATGACGCTCCAGTCTCTGCGAAGCCATCTATTCAACGGGTCGCATCACTAATGCAATTGTAACTTTCTGGCAGCTAACGGGCTACTTAGGAAAGGAGGCAAGTGACTCAAAAGAAGATACGGGAAGCTCAAAAGGCAAGGCGAGCGCATTGGAAGAAGAGACGAATGACGCAGCAGAAGAGATGGGCTTAGAGCATGAGCATCGCGAATGGGCTTGAGGCAACGTTGCATACTTCTCGTTGCCGCTACTAATGCGGTGATTCTTGTAGACTTTAGGCAGCGCTATTCCACGTTGAGACATTTGGGTGCGTATCCAGACCATGACTTGCCATGCTTGGCCCCGCATCCACCCAGGACGACCTTGTCCCCAACTTATCCCTGCACCGAGCGTCCAAGTGTGGAATACACTGCCCAAAGAGATCGTTTCTCCAGGTACTCCAGGCTCCACACCTGCGTGTAATTGGATATTCTCTCATATATTTAGAACGAATGTTTTCGATGGCGATGCCCCTCGCCGCGGTCGGAGTATCCCACGTTCTCCGACGACCTGTGCCATGTTGGAGACGTCTTGGAGGACTCTGTAACATTGAGCCATCCACGTTGAGTATAGACCGTGACAGGCTCTCAACAGACACGTCCAAGGACTTATGATACGCGGGACCCAGAAGAGACGCTGAACGTCGACTGAATATCTTCTTAATGTCTCTCGTGGTACCTCGTCGTCCGGAGGCCACAAAAATCGCCTCTGCTTCATCCTCGTATCTCCAACTCCGTCGTGGAGGCGTCAAGGGATATCTCTATTTAACAAGAATACATAGTGTATACTGATGGAGGGGACTGAAAGTTAACGTTACGACTAATAGTCGTCATCCACTCCAGTGCACAGCTGGCGGATCTGCGCCTCGCTCGTTCGAGGCTCGAATATCACCTGAAATGGTTCTGCGATCTGGTTCATTGTGTCAGAGAAATTGAATGGGTCGATTGGTGCCTTGGGATCCTCGGATATGTGGAATGCCCAAAGGATGAGAGCAGCGCTGATGAAGATCGAACGGTTTGCGATGTGCTGTCCGGGGCAGGTTCTGCGGAAAGCGAGATCGAATCGGGGTTAAGATCATGTCAATCTGTCGTGACATACCTTCGTCCAAAGCCAAACGCACAGAATCGGATATCCTTTCGCAGCGTCCCTTCCGCTGTCAGCCAACGTTGTGGGTCGAACTTCTCTGGATTTGGAAAGACGCCTGGATCATTCGCGATCGCCCTAAAAATCTATATTACTGTTTGCTCTTCACAGGGCTCTGTCGGTGCTTACCAATGATTTCCGATAACCGTCGTGCCTGCAGGTATCACGTAGTTTTTCCAGATAATGTCTTTCGTCGCACGATGAGCTACTCCTGATTGGTGCGGTTTGAGTCGACAATACTGTGTAGCTGTGGGGCACAGCGTACCACCAACGCTCACTGGCCGCCACCTCGAACACTCAAGTATAAAAGCAGTCACAAGAGGAAGTGCTCGTTGATCCGCGAATGAAGGCACTGCGGCAAGTTACATCAGCGGCAAGTTACGGATCAGCATTGAGTGTATTCCACGCACGTTTTTCCTGCCCAACGACCCTATCCAATTCCTCGTGCACTTTTGCTTGAGCATCTGGGTATAAAGCAGCAGCCATTATTATGATCGTGATTGCAGAGGCAGTCTGTATATGTCAGTTTGGAGGATACGCATGAGTCGATTTGTTCGAGCCCACCGTTTCTACACCTGCGCCAAACATGGCGCCCGCTATGTACGCCAGCTCCTTGTCGCCAAACTGATACACGTCCTGGTTCTCGAGAAGTGATTTTGCGAAGCACGGCCTTGCTGTGCCCTCTGCCTGTTTTGACGTAGTGAATCCTTCAATGCAGGGAAACTGGCACATAGTTAGGTACCATTTGTTTTCGCACAATGTCAACTTGTCCTTCAAAGAGTGCCAGCTCCTCCTTGTGCCATTTTTTCAATTGGGTGAGATATCTGGGCACGTACTGTAGAATTGGATACGTATCCACAAGATACGCTCCGGCGCGCGACCTGTCCTAAACGTCTGAGACAAAGATTGAGCGTGACGACCTCTGGGTCCCTGTACGACGTTGGCGTGACCTTGCTGTAGGTAACTTCCATTACCATGGACGCCGCGAACCTTATGGACGACTCAAGCCGATCCGATATATTTAGGAACAACACGTACCCCCTGGCGTGCATTTGGTGGGATTTTGGATCGTCGAGGACATCAAGTAACATGTTCTTCGCATGCCGAAACTGAACAGGCTCGCAGTTTTCCGCTATCTTTGGTTGCATCATGGAGTGCATTGCCCTATAGTAAGGGCCACAATGTTAACGATATGAGCACGACAAATGCACGAATTTCGTGGTTACCTTCGAATTCTACGAAGTCTGTCCCCGCTCCTAGAAAAGAGCACTCTCATGTCCCCAGAGAGCGTCTCCCCCGCGGCAATCAGGCGGGGTCTGTCGGCGGTGGATGCACCTTCCTTTTCCATAATATCCATTGCCGCTTGATACCGGCCGATGATCACAAAGAGCCTCGAACCGTGCCTCAGCGAGAACACTGGTCCATACTCTTCCGTCCACTGCGCAAACTCGAAAGGTGACCTGGAGTTTATGTGAGTGGCACCCTCGAGCATCCACGAACGAAAGCACTACCGAGACTTGGGGAAAGGTGTTCCAAACAGCCAGTGCCCAGATGGACCTGGCGGGATAGGTAACCCCTTGCTTGGGTCAGCGATGCGTTTGCCATACATCCAACTGCCAATTAGTAGAATGACGGCGATACATATCAATGGCAAGGAAACCAAGCCAGGATCGAGGAACCGCATGGTAAAAGCAAGTTTGAGGGATCCATCATGGGCCCCGCCAGTTAATTTATGTATGTAGCTGTGGGCAGCCGGCACAACGAAGGCAGGCGCTCGACAGTGGTGACGTAAGGGCCAGAACTAGTCCAGACTTCGGGATCAGATTTGATCATATACTAGTAGTGGTCAACACCCTCGTAACCCATGCCATCTGGAGAACATTGGCTGTGTTGGTTGTGAGGGTGTCGATTGCACAGGGAAATCCACTTGCCCCCGCTCCCATGGACCATGGCGAGTCCATTAATTCAATCGGAGACTCGGAGATGCCTAGTAGTAGTAATGAGTAAGAAGGAACACCAAGGATCTCATAAATAGTGGAATAGTATCCATGCAATTTTATGACATCACGAATCTGAGAGTCAGAAATGCTACGTGTGCAATATCGCGCCTAGACGAGACCAGCAAGTACTGTGCGATCGGAGAGCCATGACATCACTGGTTGGTTTGACATTGGCATCGGAATAAGTCGGCCAGCCACTTTCGGTTTCCAGACAGCCTGCTGGCCAAAACCGGAAGATCCCGAGTCCCAATGAGCACTGGCAATGAAAGATTTCCGATGGCTTCATGCCCGAGGGATGGTTTTATCATTATCTGATTGGACACGTCAGCACGCTTTTGTTCTTCAAGTTTCAGCGTGAAATGACACACCGCCATTGAGCACGACGCAGAGATCGCCGGCCCCCTTCAGAAGCTGCCAGTGGGACTGTTCCAGCACATCGTCACATCCAACTTGGATGCAGGCGCACAGTTCAGCACTGTTGAGATGTTACTTGCCCCTTAGGCCTCAGCGCTCAGCCAGTTCCCCCTACGCCTCTCCACCATTCGAAATGAAGTGGTTTTTTGGACTGGTCTACCAAATAATAGTATAAATTCATGCCCATGGATGACGCTACATCCTAGTCTAACTATTACCAGAACACCAAGGTTATGATGAGAAGCGTGTTGACGAGAGCAGGTAATTAAGAGGCGGGAACAATCAGTGAACTGGATCCAGAAGTCCTGCTGTGATGACGTTTTACACTAGGCCCCAGTTCCGAGAGTCGTAATCCCGTTGATCTTTCCACGACAGTGCTTCGGCGTTGCAGACTACTCGTCCTCCATGAGCTCGCGTATCCGTAGACCTCGGAGAGTTTCGAATCGGCTCCATCTTCCGTAGGCCAACTTGAAGGATCTTTCTCTAATACCTTTTTGATCGTGTCCATAAACCAAGTGGATAAACGGAGACGAGCCATATTTTCGTCGTAATTAGTTGCTCGAGGCTGCTTATAACGTGATTCGAACGGCGTCATAAGCTCCTCGAGCAGGTCGCAGAGTGGGGTTTCGCGGTGGGGCTGATAATCATGTGATGGATAACTCCCGGAAGCAAACGTGTATTTCTTTTTGTAACCACCGATGACCCCATTATTGCAGGAGTAAACGTCATCGAAAATTCTCATGTCAACCCAGTGAGCTCTCTTGTTGTATCTGTCTTCCGCAGGAAGATATCGCAGCACTATCCAGGTAAGGACATGCAAGAATGACTCAAGATCGTCCGCGAGCTCCTGTGATTTCCCAAAGTTCTGCAGCCGACTTGCGGACATGAATAGCCACGTTCCCTAGTCGATATTCTAAGTGTTTGATTAACATTGTATTAGACAGCTTACCATGCGCTCTCCACATCTGCCATCGCGTCCATCTACACACTTTGCTAATTCCCAATCGATCAGGAGGCCCTTGCCATCTGTTGTCAAGATGATGTTCGCCGCACTTACATCGTAGCACAGGAAATCAAAGGTTCGAGTATGAGCTGTATGTTTACACGTCAGCATACCTCTGGACGGTGTAGATGGATGGTACCTTGCAGCGCGTCTAAGACAGCCGAATCAAGCTCTTTCGTGGATCTGAACTCGCACAAGGGGCGCCCCACAACCCCCAGCTGTAGTTTGTAGCGCTGATATGGTGACGCCATCGGCTCTCCATAAAGACATGCAGCCTCAAGGTCCACTAACACTTGCGTCTTCCTCATGCCACTCTCCACGACGTCTTCATCAACATCTTGCGGGATGTTATGCTGGTATAGTATTTCGTGGATCGCGTGTTCAGCCGTTGTTTTAACTTCATTCCCGGAGCGTCGCCGCGTATCTTTCATGTAGACGAGTCGCTCATTGGACCATACCTGGAACATCTCCTTTTCTTGACCGGGGGGTGGGCTCGAGTTCTGGATATGTTCTTCGCATATCCGAGCGTCCAGATTTGCCATCCATCCCACGGGCGAAGTACGAGTATGCCGAATAACAAGCGATTGGTTTTTTGCGGACTGCCTCGGCGGACTGCAGAGGTAATTCATCCTAGGCATGTTGCATTTGTAAAGCGGAACGTTCTCGTACTTAACACTCAGCTCCCCCAGAACGCACGCTTCGAGCTCGCGTGCAAGGTTGACAGATATATAATGATCCTGCTGCTCAGAGAGATGATTGAACCGCCAGAAAAACTCCGCTATCAAACGTGATACCTCCTTGTGGTCAAAGGCAGCCGTCATGACCATAGCAAGTGGGTCCCATCGCACGAAATGCGCTTGGTCACCTTGGATGATGACAGAAAACGAGGAATGCGAAACTGCTGTGCGATGAGCCCTCGCATAATGCACCACCGCCAGCTGAGTGTGCGGCATGAGTGGTCCGCAAATATTGAATGCAATGCGTTCCTCCTCGTTGCAAGAATCCTGGAAGGGTCCACTGGTATTGAAGTCTATCCAAAGCCCCATTTTCGAGAGATCCAACCGCATCCACTTTGTTCTCTGTATCAGCCTCCGCGCTTGAGCTGCTGTGCACGGCATGTATGTCTAAAATACATCTCGTTACGCCCGCAATCTTGATGACCGACACTGTTAATCTCAATGGTGTTGAGACAAGACATAACACTTACAAACTCGTCGTAGTGGTCGTCCTTGGCCCTCTTTTTTGAAATACCCTCCGAGTCCTTGGGTGGAGGCAGGTATTCGTCGAGAAATGATTGGTCTGGAATCGCTCCTAATAAACAATGGTTCATCTTCGAGGTGATTGAGTGGCTAGGGGTCGAGAGCATCTTGGTGAGTTACGAGAGTTCACAGTTCGCAAGTGGAATCGGATGAGCGGAATGGTTGGAGGACTGCTATTTTTAATTCAAGAAATTTACGTGCTGTGCGGGGGTGGCACAGCTGTAAATGCGTAAAAGGATTCCTCACGGAGTATTTATCATCGCGATGAATCTGAATTCCAGACGAGGCTCCAGTCAGGGGTCTTCGGGACCAAACCTTGAAATGTCTGTTACGTAAACTCAAATTTCCAGTGTCTTGGGTTGGTGAAATGTCTCGAGGCACCTACTCGCTGGCTGTGCATTCTGTGCGCCTTTGTGAGATGAGCTTCTTTTGTCATACAAGGCTGGATTCAAACTTATCCGTTTGACTTGTCTGCCAGCCAGTCCGCGACCTCCCACTTATCCGCACCCTTGTTGCTCACTCCAGACGGTCAAATGGAACGATATTTCTCCCAATGGACGCTTGTTTCTTCCATGCCCTTTGCTTTGCCCTACTCTGCCGCACCACGGCACTTTCCACCTGCGTCGTGCAGGTTCTAGTTCAAACCTGGACCAGGCATTTGACGGAGATATTCCATAGGAACATGAAAAAGAGACTCGGTCTGCATGCTTGCACGACTGGGATTCCTGCCTCCTCGACTTCATAGTTATTTTGTGGGCCAGACTCGCCGACGTTTCCACATTTTATGCAGCTGGACTTATTTTCGGCATGCATCACATTCATCGACAGGAAGATACGATCTTCATGTCCTCGTCACCAAAGCCATCCCGTCGTGTCAATGAACCAGGCAGGTGACTGTCTCATATTTTCATCATATTACTTCGCGGTCAACCGGAATTGGACTGTCTAAGTCGATCAGGCTGCCAACATTTACTCGCCGCCAGCGTGATGTTTGTCTATGAAAGCTAGTACGTATCCATTTACCGGTGCTAGTTATTTTTTCCTCAGTAACGGCAGCCAGATGGCTGTTTGATTCATGACAACATCATAAGTATGCGGTTAGAAGAATCTGTACAGCTAACTGACAAGGTGAAGACATTTAAACCCTAGTTCCAGACATTACTGGAGTACCACGGTGACGCTTTGAACTCGACGACTCGGGTGTCGGACTGGCCGTACGCTTCGAACCACCCGGCAAAGTTTTCGACCGTTCCCACAGGTTTTGCGAGCGCAAGAGCTGGCTGGTCCTGATTTCCGCCTGACGTGAGGTGGCACAGGGGAAATCGGTGACAAGATTTTCTTGAGCACCGTCGCTATCAGACCATTCTGGGCCGTCTAGAGCAGTCTTCATTATGTCGATAAACCAGGTGGAGGACCGTAGGCATCCAATATCATCATCATACTGCTCGATAGTATCGCAAAGTCGGTTTAGCCGCCGGTCTAGAAGGTCGTGGGGCACGTTGACTTCTTTTCGTTGCTCGGCGGTCGGAGGCCACCTAGTATATAGTGACTTGAATGGCGAACTTAACTTCCGGAGCAGACCGGTGAGTGGGGTGGTTGTTTGAGGTTCGAAAGATTCTGATGGGTAGTAGTCTCCGCGGAAGGCATCGCGCTTTTGGTACCCGCCGCGGGGATATAGATGCGCGGCATTGCCACTCTCGGCATCACGCTTGGGTTTGTTCTTCGCTGGTTCGCGTTGTTCATCAAATCGGGCCAAATCGAAGGCGCGGTCCTGGTAGTCGGCATGGGCTGGAAGGAACCGTAACATAGTCCAGGCAAGAACATGCAGGAAGGACTCGAGATCATCCGTTACCCCCTGTACTTTGTCTGGATTCTGAAGGAGGTTCACGGACATGAATTGCCACGTCCCCTAATGAAGGCTCATGTCATGAGTGATTTAAACTACATCGCTTTGGACAGCTTACCGTGCGATCAGGGCGCCTGCTTCCCCCCTCGTCCACGAACTTGGCTAACTCCCAATCGATGAGTAAACCCCGTCCTTCGTCTGTCAAGATAATGTTTCCAGCGCTTATATCGCGGTGCAAGAGATTCGCGTGATCGAAGGCATGAGTGTGAGCTTCACGTTCATATGTGAGCATAGCGTTAGGGCGACATGCAATGACTGTACCTTCAAGAGCGTCCAAAACAGCTGTTACAAGCTGTTTCGTAGATTTGAACTGGAAAAGTGGTCGCCCTATGTTCCCCTGGACGAGCCGGTAATGTTGATACTGCGACACCCTTGGCTCCACGCAAAGCCATTCGTTCGCAGTGTTTAATAACTCTTCCGTTTGCGTCCCGCCATCCTTTACGTCCCCACCCGTAACGTCTTCCGGTATGTTCGGCGTGGCATGTTTATAAAGTACGTCGTAAATCTCGTGTTCGGGTATCCCTGCGGTGCCCGGCGAGTTGGACAGGAACCGCCATGTGTCTTTCATGTAGATGCGTCGCTTATTGGACCATCGTCGCATTTTTTCCTTTTCTTCGGCAGTGTGCTGGTCTTTGTCACGTCGGCTCGGGGATTCCGATTCATCGCATGATGGAGTATCGCGAGTGACATTGTTGTTCGGAATCCAATACACGGGCAAGGTGCGGGTACACCGACTGACGAGTGAGCGGTTTTCGGTTGGCGGCCTTGGACCGTAGGCGTAACCCTGCCCAAGCAACGTTCCAGGTATCTCATACCTATATAAGAGGGTCTTCTCGTCCTTGATGTTCAGTTCTTCCCTAACGCGCGCATCGAGCTCGGGCGTAAGATCAGCGGGCTGGACAGACACATCGTGACCGCGCTGCTCGGCATTGAGATGGTTGAACCGCCAGAAGAACTCCGCCATCAGAGATGGATTCTTCCGATAATTGAATGCAGCGGTTACGACCGTTCCAGAAGGGTTCCATCGCAGGAAACGCGCCTCATCGCCTTGGATAACAATGGAAAACGAGAAATGGCGGAACTGCAGGCTATGATGAGCACCTGCATAATGTGCCAGCTGTCCACGGGCGTCCTTTCCTGCTTCGGTTGCCGGCGTAAAATTTCGCTTTTCTATGAATTCCTTTGGCGCAGGGGTATTTGGCGGATCTTGGAAGGCGGCACCAGTGCGATTCGCTTTGAACTCTATCCAAAGTTCCATTTGCGAGAAATCTGACTTATCCTGTGGCGTCCTGCCTTTGATTCGATTGTAGATCGAAACGTCAGGTTTCAGGTTAACAACGTTACTTGTATCCGTCTTGGAGCTTGTGTCAACCGCCAGCAGGTTAGGCATCCATTTCGAGATGACGGAGATCTGGACCACATGAACGTCACATTTCTACGCCCACTAAGAGGAGGTGACGACTCACAAACTTCTTGTAAAAACTACGTTCTATTCCCGATCTCGGAACGCTCTTGAATGGATGCTTTAGTAGGCCGGTAAATGAAGTTTCAGCGGGAGGCAGGTATTTTTGAAGAAAAGTATCGACAGGCATGGCGCCCAACCAGTGATCCTCCATCTCCTTTGCAAGACAGGACCGAACTTGTTTAAAGGTCTTCGGTCTAGATGCGTAAGGTAAGTCCGGGCCGTACTTCTTGACCACCGGAGTGGATTCAGTGACGAAGAGGCGCTGAGCAACGCGTGGTGCCTTTTGGGGTGTAAAAGGTAGGGACCTGGGTGACTTCTGGTCCTGGAGAGTACAAGACATGTCAAGCAATTGCACGAATGATGAGAAAGTAGACGAACAGAAAGATTCGGCTAGATATTTATCTTCTGGGATTGTGGAACAGCTGTGATCCGTGGATTCGACACGTCAGACTCGCGTTATTGTTCAAACCCAGTGTGTTCAGTCCCTGTGCGGACGGGCAGACGTCAAAACGTTGGTGGTGGTCGTCAGAATGAAGGTTGGTCCAACACGTCACGTCGCGCGTATTGACAGCCGTCAGGTGACACAATGTCTGTCATTTTTGGGTATTTAGCCCCTGTCTTGCGCTGCGTGCTTTTGCGGGGCGATGAACGTGTATAATGAAGCTGAGATTTTGAGCTGACCGCAAACTTCGTCACTCTGATGATCAATTGACTCTGCCATTTTGCTGGTGGACCAGAGGTAGAAAGGGAAAGGAAGAAACAAATAAACAAAAGAATCGGTGAGAACAATGGATTATGGTCGGTTGTCCGTGTGCCACTTTCAACTCCACTGTGCTATCCACTGTGCAAGAGATAAATAGCGTGTCATGAACTGTTTTTCCGACCCAACTTCAGAACCCATCGAGTCTGCACGTTCAACTTCCCATTGACCATGACCTCCGCCAACGACGAGAATGCCAATCAAATGCAAACCATCACAAAAGAACATAAGCAACCTATCCCGCAACGTGAGGTCGTCGCTGCTCTCCAAAACGCAGTGAAAGGTCAGTCAATCCAGGAACTTTACACCTCCGGACACCGCTGACATACCAACCCTGAAGCTCACTCACAACCATTCAAAGTGACCACAAAGATCCAAAACCGCGACATTAGCACAGAAAACATCCTTCTGAAAGAAGAGCGGTAGCGATGCTATTTGATTCTGTTGAACAGTATGGGGGAAAACTAGGTAACACTGCAGCACGTCTCGCCGTCAACCTAGCTTACCTCCATTTACCGTAAGCGTGAGGTGGTAATGATGCACTACAATGTGTTTGTTGAGGTAAATACGCCTCGTGACGCGAGAACCGTGGAAAGGGTGTAAGTATCGGGTCGCATGCATGCCTCAGTGACTTGTACACAAAGTGAAATATCCTACCCGACCCTGCCAGTGCTGGCCATGCATTGCGGCTGGCGAGCGTGAAGAAAAAAGTATATCTCTGGAGAGATCTGAGAGTAGGGTTTGCATCTTTGGCAATGGGTAATCCGGAAGCCGATTGCCTTTGCGAGCCCACGTGGTTCGCTGTGGTGATATGACTTCATCAAGGTCAATTCGGCATCTAACTGCCACCAGCGGCGTTCGGCGCGACAAGTATTTGACCGAATGGTTATGGACGGTACTGAGGCTTCCCATGCAATCAGCTCTACCCACATTTTCCGTCAAGGAATAACACCTGGCATGACACCGAATCTTCGGCAGCGATTGCATACGAGTGAGCTTAGCGAATATAGATAAGTATACTATGGACCCACGAAACACGATCCGGTACGAGTCAATACACAGCCTTGCCATAGCGAACCGAGTACTATGGAGGCTCCATCAACTCTTGTTCATTAACTTTCCTGGACTCGGATATCAATGACCAACGGCTTGAATTCCACGCGCTATATCCTTGGACGCCAAAACAAATTCGACTCACCGTCGGCTCACTAAGTATGGCGGAGATGATACGCACGAACGAAACGACGAGAGCGAACAAGCGAGCGACGCTGTCAAGGTGGCCCACAACTATTTCACTCGGATGAAACGCGCGTTCGGGTCGCTTGGCGAGATGCGCAACACTGTACGTACCTTCTTTCAAAAGACCCTGTCTGGAAATCCGTTGGCAACGATTGTCGTAAGTACCAAAGGCTGCCGTTCTGCAACCGCTCCCCACGAGATGTGTTGAATTGCTCCAGACAGGATCAGAACATATAAGGTCTGCAGAAAGTTTCCACTTACGCCGACGCAGCTCCGAGTCGAATTGACACCGGGTTGAAGTTGGTGCGATTGTGACGAACAAAAAGAGAAACGGGACTTGCCGGAAAGACGATGCCAACTCTGATCATCATCACGCCGCGCTAACACGTCTTCTGCCAGCGATGAGTACGTGTACGTGGCACCACCATCTACACTATCCCGTTCCAAGATGATGTCTAGCCACATCATTCGGCCAGGGTTTATTACCCGAGTGGCCAGAATGCCAGCCAGCCATTGCGTTACCATCCCGTGTGGCACGGCATCCCGCGCACTGAGGTTGTATTCACTTGGATGCCGCGAATCAGCACTCAAAGTCTAGCTTTGGGCAAAGGATTCTATATGTATGGTGTGTGTTGTCATGGGAGAACGAGGATCCGGGAGGTGGACGGATAAATGTTTCATCGGTCACTGACGAGAATAGCAACGGACCCTTGTTCGCGAGCCACGAGAGTGCTTCTTTTCTCCAGACTGTCGGTCCCGTCCTTCGAGACCCGAATTGATCCTTGGTCCTTCACGTTTCGTCTATCTCTAGGGCACGCTCGTTCCCACAGCCTATTTCCCTGCATCAGTTGCACGTTGTGCCCGAGATGTGACTACGTCATCTACGCCGCCGCCGTAATACCAAGCGCGACGGTGCATACAGGCAGTGGGGCCCACATAAACTCACCGTGTGGCATCTAGCCAGGCAAAACGATCATTACTGCCGCGTTTTCAACGATGATTTCATTCACCCGCTGTCTGTGACCCGTTCTAAAGGTAACTTTACCGATCTGATGGGGCGGAAGGCTATTACTGACCCGCGCTTCTATTCCTAAAACGCTTCTCGGTCCAGTGCGATGTCTGCACCATGCCATCGCTTATCACACCTTCGCCCTCAAAGCGGCGAGTGACTTGTCGGTTGACCCGATGATGATGGCATTCCACACGAAGGTTGTGAAGTAAAAAACACGTGTGCACCAGGTATATTCTCCGCTCGACGCCACCGGCCATCTCTCGGGCTCACGATGCGATTCCCATCTTGCCAGTGATCCCTGTGGACGTGAAGTGCTTCTGCTGGTTCAAGAGCATTGTGTGAGCGTGTGACCATTGGTAGCACCGAGTTTCGAAACGCCCCATGCATTTGCATCGTGACGCCACTCCGAGGCACTACCCGCTGCATCTGCCGATTCGCCAAGGGATTGGAATTGAATCGTCACGGGCGCATGGCTGGTTTCACGCGCGTCGGACGATCATGATGGACAGAGAGCCTGGAATGGCGAGATTTAGTAACCAAGGCCAGGCACGGATCATGGTTGTCGTCAAGAACCACGATCAGACACGGCGCATCTCGGGGACAAAGGTATATCCGGGGAACCATGGCAGGTACCTGCCTGATAAATCCATCATGCTCACTGATGCACATAAAAGGCGAGGCACAGACCGGTTTGTTCCCCATCTATCTTGCTTGGAGCGCGTGACGCCCATAGACGACCATTTCCACTTGCGCTGGCCATGGGTGACGAAGAACGTTATGACGCCATCATCGTCGGCGCAGGCTTCAGTGGGGTCTATCTGTTGACACTGTTGCGTCGGCTCGGGCTGCGTTGTACGATTATTGAGGCTGGCTCGGACTTTGGAGGCGTGTGGCACTGGAGCAGATACCCCGGCGCACGGGTGGACAGTCCCGTCCCGTTCTACGAGCTGACGCTGCCAGAACTATGGAAAGACTGGACATGGACGGAAAAGTTTCCTGGACAGCCAGAGTTGCAAGCGTGCGCATCTTTATCTTTTCGGTCGGCGTTGGACCGAGGCTGACCTCCATCTCTAGGTACTTCACGTATGTCGGAGATAAGCTAGAACTGCGTCCGTGTTGTCGATTCGACACGGTGGTGAAGCAAGCGCACTGGGACGACGGGGAGCATCTCTGGCGCATCGTAGCGGAGGGAAAGGAGGGTCGCTATCAGGCCTCAGCGCGGTATTTTATCCCCTGCGTCGTGAGTGCGTTCATTATTCGATATGGAAGGGTCGGTAACTCGGCTTCCCAGGGATTCGGATCCAAGCCCTACCTACCAAATATCAAAGGGCAGGAGTCCTTCAAAGGACCTTTATGTCATACGAGTCGATGGCCTAAAGAAGGCATCGAAACCGCTGGAAAGCGAGTCGGGATCATCGGTACTGGCGCGAGCGGTGTCCAGGTTATTCAAGAGATCGGGCCACACGTACGTCACCTCTAAGCGCATATCGGCGCAGGCACACTGAAAACAGAATAGGTGGGGCATCTAACCGTCTTCCAGCGGACACCAAACATTGCGCTGCCTATGGGACAATGCAGCGTGAGCAAACAAATACAGGACCATTTCAAGCTCGTGTACGATGAAATGTACCAAAAGTGCCTCAGGACGCACTATGGGTTGCCTTTCGAATTTATTCCCCGATCGTTATTGAGCGACAGTGAAGAAGTTCGGGAGGCAAATTTCGAGAGACTATGGGACTTGGCAGGGTTCAGCTTCTTGTGTGCGTCTAGCCCTCTCAACTGTACGTTTTTCTGAGGTCGCTGGCAATGTAGCGAGCAATTACCACGATACGCTGATGAACAGGGCAAGCAACGACGCAGCGTATGCATTCTGGAGACGAAAAGTCAGCGAACGCATCACGGATCCCAACAAGCGCGCCTTGTTAGCACCGGAGGAAGCACCCCACCCGTTCGGTGCTAAGCGCTCAAGCTTGGAGCGATGTTTTTACGAGGTGCTAGACCAAGAGAACGTCGATGTGGTCGACACCAAAGCGACGCCGATTCTGGAGATATATGAGAACGGTCTCAGGACGGCCGACAAGGAGTACGAATTAGACGTGCTCGTCTTTGCGACAGGTGGGTGTGATCGAATCATAGTGAGTAATGTTCAATGTCTATTGAAACGATTTGACAGGGTTTGACACTTATGGTGGGTTCACCGACATCGACTTGCGGGGCTTGAACGGGGAGACGATCCAGGACCATTGGAAGGACGGCGTACGGACCTAGTAAGTGCAGTGTTGCATCTCTGACCCTGATTCACTCATCTGGTCAGTCTCGGCATGGCGATCGACAACTTTCCAAATCTGTTCTTCACTTACGGTCCCCAAGGGCCAACGGCGTTCTCCAACGGCCCAACCAGCCTGCAACTGCAAGGGTCATGGGTCGCGCAGACGATCGAATACCTGCGCCAGCACAACATCACCAAGTTTACGCCGACGACGCACGCTGCGCTAACGTTCAAGAAGCACGTCGACGACTTGTGTGCTGCCACGTTGTTTCCGCAGGCGGACAGCTGGTACATGAGGGACAACGTCCCTGGAAAGAAACGCGAGGTGCACAGCTATGCCGGGGGGCTGATCGCGTACCAGCAGGAGATCACGGCCGAGGTGGAGCGTGGCTACCCCGGTTTCCTGCGGGCGGCACTGGAGGAGAGGTGTCCTTAGTAGTGCTTTGTAATATACCGGTCCGGCCGGAGTAGATCCGTCCCGGGCCCCGGCTGTCAGAAGTATGTATCGACTTCACACAGGTGTTGTCGTCGACGACCATGCAGCGTCTCAGACAGATTTCGTCCCACCTTTCTGCCGTCGCGGCCATCCAGGAGAAACGTCCAGACGATGTCGTCGTCACACTGGCCATACGCTCGCCGTTGACCAAGGCCAAGAAGGGTGCTTTCAAGGACACGCCGCAAGTACTCTCCCCACGCTGATCCAGAACGCGCACTCAACCTCTTTGCCTGAACAGCACCGACGTGCTCATGCTTGAAATGTTCAAGGCAAGTTCCCCGCGCGTTTCCTGACGTGCAACTCACGTCATCCGACCCATCCGCACAACAGCAAGTCGTTGCGCACTCCCACGTCGACCCGGGGAGCGTCGGCGACATTTGCGTCGGCACGGTGCTGACGCGTGACCCCGTATACCACGCCCGTGGCGCCGCACTCGCAGCTGGGATCCCGGAAAGCGTGCCTATCCAAGTCGTCAACCGGTTCTGCTCGAGCGGTCTCATGGCTACCACTATCATCGCGAACCAGATCCGGTCCGGCCAGATCGAGATCGGACTCGCCGTAGGTATCGAGTCCATGAGCCAAAAGTACGTCGGACGTCCTCGTATACCTCTCCTCTTCACTCCGAGTTGTGTCGTTGATGCGTGATTCCCCTTTTCGGACGACAGCCCAGACAACGGCGCACCACCACAATCGGAGATCATCAGCGCCAACGGCAAGGCCAAGGATTGCACCTACCCCATGGGCTGGACGAGCGAAAACGTGGCTCAAGACTACAACATATCACGTGACGTCATGGATGCGTATGCAGCCCTCTCTTTCCAGCGCGCCGAACACGCTCAGAAAGCCGGCTACTTTGACAAGGAGATCGTTCCATTTCCCGCGACCGTCAAGGAAGAGGACCCCGCGACGGACAACACCTTGTTGCGGTGTGTGACGGTGACCAAGGACGACGGAATTCGATACGGTACGACGAAAGAGTCTTTGCTCAAGATTCGTTCGGCGTTCCCGCAGTGGGGACATGCGCGCACGACTGGTGGGAACGCGAGCCAGATCACGGACGGTGCAGCCGCAGTTTTGATGATGACACGTCGCAAGGCCGAAGCGCTCGGACTACCTATTCTTGGAAAGCACGTGAGCACTGCAGTGGCGGGTACGTAGCGACCCCCGTCGGGGGCCTCGGCGAGCGCTTGGTTGCTGATTCGGATGGGTAGGTACGCCACCGCGCGTGATGGGTATCGGACCCGTATATGCGATTCCGATGGCACTCAAGCATGCCGGTATCGATATCAAAGACGTCGACTTGTTTGAGGTATGTCAAACCTGACGAGGTGACGGTGACTCGCGGGGGTGAACGTCTTGTGCAGATCAACGAGGCGTTTGCGTCGCAATACGTCTACTGCATTCAAGAACTCGGACTTGATCCAGACAAGGTCAACGTCAACGGAGGCGCGATCGCCTTTGGACACCCGCTAGATAAGTTTTGATGTCGTTTCTTGAATCATCGCTCGGGCTGATCTGTGCGTGGGATGGTTACGGTGCACGGGCGCCCGACAGATCGCGACGGGTCTGCACGAGCTGCAGCGACGAAATGGCAAGGTGGGTTTAGTGCGTGGAGATGCTGCGCAAGATGATTGATGTGTTGTCTTACCAGGTCTTGGTGACGTCGATGTGTATCGGGACTGGGATGGGCGCTGCGGCGGTGTTCGTCAGGGATGCGTGAAACGGCGACGCATTAGATGGGCGAGGAGCATAAAGAGTGGGTTGGAGCGAGTGAGTTCAGACCCCGGGTAATGAGTATCTGGACACCCTCTCGCCCCTCTTGCTATATTCCCTTGCTAGCTAGAAGTACTAATAAGTGGGACAATGCTGCCGTTTGTTCCATGACTTGGCGCATATTCGCGGGTCTGAAATTTGATCCTGATGATACTTGAACCACGTATCATTCCGTGTCGTGGGCATGGAGCGATACGTGTTCAAAGCGCAACCAAGAGCGGAACGAGTTGCCCACAGAACCACCTACATTATATCGATCTGGATAAACATGATGCGGGATCAGTAAGGGGGGACGAGAAAACAGAGATCATCAGATCACGATCACGTCCACTATATGTCAAGAGGTAGAACGTTGCTCGCGTGTCGACAGTGGCGGTGATCTACAAGGTCCCTTTGGGCCGGATTCCCG
>JBBPUA010000308.1:0-21889 GCA_038094355.1 Afroboletus lepidellus | reverse complement strand
TGTGGTAGAACGCTGAGGTGCGGGAAACAAACAACACGACAACAAATACACGATTGTGGTCACGTGGTAACTCTATGAATGCCGGACGAATGCGAAGGTGATAACGATACATAGTGCAACACGAACATACCCCCTCAGCGAGCCAAGAGTCCAAGGGCAAGACGAAAGCCGAGAAATACAGCACGAGACAAAGGCTTGGTAAGAACGTCCGCAGTGTTACGATGAGAAGGAATCCAGATCAAGGAGAAAGAACCGCCGTCGAGGTGTTCCCGAACAAAGTGATAGCGGATGTCGATGTGTTTCGAACGCTGATGGAACTTCGCAGCGGAGGACAAAGCAATCGCGCCGGTATTGTCAAGATAAATGGAGACAGGCAGGTCCAAGGGAATGGACAGCTCGCCGAAGAGGCGCTGCAACCAGAGACCCTCCTGAATGACGTGCGTGGCCGCCATATACTCGGCCTCAGTGGAAGACAAGGCCACGGTTGCCTGCTTTTTGGAGACATGAGAAATGAGACCACCGCCGTAAAACCAGGCATAACCGGTCACGGAGCGACGCCCCTCTTCGTTCGCCCAACTGGCGTCCGCATAGGCATGGAGCGTGGCCCCCGGTTGCGAGCCATACTCGAGACGTAAATGGACAGTCCCCGCAAGATAACGCAAAACCCGGCGAGCAGCAGCATAATGAGCGGGCGCCGGCGAGGCATTGTGCTGGGCAAGGGCGTTGACGACGTAGGAGATATCCGGGCGAGCGTTGATGGACAAGTAAATGAGTTCACCAACGATTTTGAGATATGCAGAACGAAGGTCGGGAACGTCGGGATACTGGAGAGAGGGGTCGCCAAGAGGGAACTTCGGATCAGCAGGGAGGCCAACCGGATTGCAGTCAGCGAGTCCGTACTCCTGCAACAGGAAGGTGATATACTCGGTCTGATGCAGCCAGACCTTACGCGCTGCCCGATCCCGTTCGAACTCAACTCCGAGGTACTTGGTGACAGGCCCGAGATCTTTGATGCCGAAGCGAGCAGCAATGCGCGTTTTCACCTGCTCGAGGAAAGGACGAGAATTGCAAACGGCCATACCGTCGTCGACATGCCAACCGATGAAACAGCGGACACGGACAAGGTCGGAGGCGAGCTTCAGGCCATTGAAGAAGAAGAGGGCATGGTCGGAATGGGTGCGAACGAAGCCTAGGTCAGTCATGATGGCTCGAACCTGTTCGTACCACTCCAACGCAGACTGCTTAAGACCATAGATCGAGCGAAGCATCTTCCAGACCAAGACGCGCCAGTCCCCTTCCTCAAACCCCTTTGGTTGACGCATATAAATATCCTCCTTCAGGACACCCCAAAGAAAGGCCCGTTTCGCATCAAAGGTGTCGATCTCCCAATCTTCCTGACAAGCCAGAGAAACGAGAAGACGAATGGAAGCAGGTTTGACAACGGGGGCAAAGGTGGCACCGTAATCGACGCCGGGAACCTGGGAGAAGCCCTGCGCAACCAAGCGAGCCTTATAGACGGAGCCTCCTTTGTTGTCCTCCTTGAATTCGAGGACCCATCGACAGCCGATGGCTTTGCGACCAGCAGGTAATGCAGTGACGTTGTACACGGCCATGTCCTTCATGGTCTGCAGCTCCGCCCGCATGGCGGCCAGCCAGAGGTCACGATCCGGTCGACGAACCGCCTCATCATAAGTAGCAGGGGGAATAGACATATCGTAGCCTGCAACAGACGGGTCCCGGCGGCGATCACTGCGAATCGTAATGTGAGCCTGTTCTTCAATAACAGCATTGGCGACGACGGCTGGGATCTCAGCATTGGGTTCGACATCCCGCAACCTGTCTATGTCGCCAAGGGTGACACCTGCACCAGGTACCCCCGTCGTGTAGTCCCCCTCAGCGATGGCAGCACGGCGCTCCTGAAGGACATGCAACCGCGACCTGGTGGCCTCCAAAGCGGCATGGTAAGCAATGCCCTTCGGTGTGAGCGTCTGAGTGCGGTTCGAACGACGAGGGCCCGGCCCAGTTGAAGGGATGACAATGGCAGGAGATGCATCCGGAACAGAAGCAGTAGAAGCAGTCGCAGTCTGAGCAGAGGCAGAAGACAAACGAGAGGAGGTCAGGGTGAAATCATCATCAGAATCCTCTGAGTCAGATCCCGAAAGGCCGCGCATGTTCTCATCGAACTCGACATCACGAGCAACAAAGAATGCACCGGAGGAGGCATCACGCACGCGATAACCCTTGGTCCCCAGTGGATACCCAACGAACACCGCACGGCGAGAGTGAGGACCAAACTTGGTCTGCAGTTCACTCGGAATGCGAGCCCAACAACGGGACCCAAAGACCCTCAAGTGCGACAAATCGGGCTTGCGACCGTTGACGAGTTCATAAGGCGTGACACCCGGAGGAAGCGAGGCAGATTCAGTCCTGTTCCAGAGGTATGCAGCTGTAAGAACCGCCTCACCCCACAACTCTGGAGGGAGCGCAGCGGCCGAAATCATTGCCAGAGCCCGGCCCTGTAAAGTGCGGATAGCGCGTTCAGCCTTGCCATTCTGCTGATGAGAATACGGTGCCGACAACTGCCGCTCGATACCCCCGGCCTGCAATGCCTTCGTAAAAACTGCCCCAATGAATTCACCACCATTGTCCGAGCGAAACGCCTTAACAGTGCGACCAGCATGATTCTCCCAACGGCGCTGAACAATGGTCCAAGCGTCGAGCGCTTGATCCTTGGAGGCAAGCAGTTGAACGTCGATGAGATGAGTATGGTCATCGAGGAAGACGATGAAGTAAAGCTTGCCGTGAGGAGTGCGAACAGGGAATGGACCACAGAGATCAGAGTGAATCAAATCGAGCATGTGCAGCGCTCGAGGAGTGAGGCTGGGGGGATACGGCTTGCGGGGGTGCTTCGCCACAATGCATGCTTCACAACATTGCAGCGCTGCGGAAGAGTCGAAACGAACGCCAGTAGCGACAAGAGGCAAACGCTGGATGACATTGCCACCCGGATGACCCAACCGAGCATGCCAGAGATCCCGTGAGAGCGGGACCTTCATGAAGGCAGACATTTCAGCCCGAGCAAGAGCAGTAAGCTCAGGAACACCGGTGGATGACGTCACTTCAGGCAGAATGAAACGGATGTCCAAGTAACAGAGGTTGTCACGCAAAGGAACATCGCCGAGGAGAACACCCTTGTGAGAGAGTTGGCAACAGGCGAGAGAGGACGCAGATGAACTCTTGAAAGCACAGTCCCAACCCTTGTCAAGCATGCGGCCAACAGAAAGAAGGTTCAACATAGCGCCGGGCGCATGAAGACAATCTCGCAGGGTGACGCGATGCACGACACCACTAACAGTAAGGTCAACAACACAAGTGCCCCGCCCAGTGGTCAGAAGGGCCCCCTGATTGGCTGTCTTCACTGGCGGACGATCCTCGGGAGTAAAGTCGACAAAGTACGACCTGTCCGTGACCAGGTGAGACGTGGTCCCGGAGTCCAAGATGGTGGCAAAAGGGAAAGGTGTTGCAAGGTGGCTGAGCTCCGTGAAATCATCAAGTTCAGTGATCGCAGCGCAAGAAAGCTCACGCTTGTGAGTCGAAGGGGACGTGGACGGAGAGGTTGTCACAGAAGATGAGGAAGACGGCACAGCAGCGACAGCAGCAGCCTCCACAGAGCCTTTCGCAGCAACCCTGTTCCTCAGCCAAGGAGGGGCCTTGTTCTCCATGCCGCCACCAGACCAGTAGCAGTGCGCGCGGTCATGCGTCAAAGCTCGGGGCTTATCAGCACACAAAGGATTGTCGCACTTGACACCCTCAGGGTTGTTCCTGTGAATACGAACGCCGGTCCCAGGGTTGAGTTTGTCAGGCCTAGAGGAGACGGCGATGTTGGCATATTCAGAACCAGGGCCGGCTAGCTTGCGACGGCCCACAATGGCATTCGCCTTCTCAGCAAGAGACTTGACAGCATCTTCAAAAGTGAAAGAAGCCGAAGAAGATGAGGGTGACTTGGTAGACACAGCAACGGAGGAAGGTGTCATCGAGGAGGAAGAAGGTAGAATGCCGGACAACTTTCCAAGAGTAAGCTCGCGGAAAATCTCCCATTCAACAACATCCCTCGGAAGACCCTGTAGAAGGTCAAAAATGGCCTCCTCGGTACTGTAGCTGACCCCCATGAGAATGAAACGATGATGAGCGTCCTCGAAAACCCCAATGTAACGCGTAACGTCTTCAGCATCCTTCAGGCGCTCCGAGCGCACACGTGCCCATAACTCGTACTGTGAAAGAATATCCACACGAGAGAAATGTCGTTCCAGAGTCTCCCATTGCTGACGTGCAGTGTGTTTGGTATGAAGGAGGCTGGAGACAGTAGACGAGACCTTCCGATTGATCAGCGATTTCGCTTGCGCGTCCTTGGCCAACCAATCGCATATAGCCTGCCATTCGTCAGGTGTCATCTTCGTGGAATCGACTGGAATGGGTCTGGATGAGGCATAGGACTCGAGCTCGTCAGGATCTGTGCCATTGCTGCAATGAACCCAAAGCCATTCTCCCTGAAGTGCGAGCATCATGTCACTGCTCCATTTAGGATAATTTTCGGTGCCCGTTAACTCGCATATATGATCGTATTTCCCCATCCTGGACACAGAGCGTGATGAGATCGAAAAACGATCAGGAACGTGATCTGGGATCAAGTGGAGCGATGAGGTGCGATTAAACCTGGCTATATGCGTTCTTGTTCGTACGTCTGGTTTACTGTTCGAGTTGAGCTTTGCTTTAGTGGCAAGGCTCAGGGCTCATAACCTGAACAACCTATACGATCGTGACAAGAACGGAACTCAGCGGTCGTCACGTATGTGGTAGAACGCTAATTCATTACCTATACGATCGTGACAAGAACGGAACTATGTGTAGTGTATGAGTATACGAATCGTAAGGTAATGAGAAAGAAAGACATACCTCAGCGGTCGTCACGTATGTGGTAGAACGCTGAGGTGCGGGAAACAAACAACACGACAACAAATACACGATTGTGGTCACGTGGTAACTCTATGAATGCCGGACGAATGCGAAGGTGATAACGATACATAGTGCAACACGAACAAGCTTTTCAAAGGAAGTTTGTTGGTTACTTATATTTATTTTACGGAAGTTATTTCCCCTCACTTTCCATGGCTGCCTTTCAGCGCTTTAGCTTTAGCGCTCACTGTGGCATTTCAGATTTTGCCATATGGCCATATTGGGGAACCGGTTTGTTGGGACGTGCCCGGCGCATGATAACAGATACAGCCTGCAGGTTGCCCGCAGGTCTGCCACTTCCGGAAGCAAGCATTGCCCCATGGGGATCCTGTCAGTTTCCGCAGATAGCCATCGGCTTTGCGGGGTGGTTGCCAACTTTGTATCCTTCCTATCACCATGTCCCAGCTCCTTGAATTATTTATCATCTTCTGCGTCGCAGATGGTTATCGTCATATCTTCGTCACAATCAAGTCGGCCTTTGTCCACGCCCACGCCAAGAGCGGGCCTGTCCGACCCGACACTGTTGACACCTGGCTCTCGGGCGCGTCTTTCTCCGTCCTTCAAGTGATCGTTTCCACTCTTGTCCCTACGGTCTACATTTTCGCCGTCGTGGGTGCTGGATTGCGCCAGCCATCCTGGATGGAAGCATTCGCCCTACCAGGGGTGATCTTCGGCTTAAGGTTGGAGGGAATCTGGAAGAACACGCTGAGGGCGCTCGCTTGCATCATTCGCTTGATGTCGAAGAGGCTCTTCAGCAGCGTGATTGCCCATCTCGGGGATCAGTACCACCCAATCGGGGTACGTACGCGCTCGCTATTCCCTTTGCCAAATTTCCAAGTCTGATGACACCAGCGTCGTGAGAAACCAAGGGTCGTCCAAACAGGTCCTTACGCCTGGGTCCGTCATCCACTCTACGCGTAGGTTTACTGCTTCCATTACCTGTCTGATGTCCCCTCTGACACAATCTCTCAGATTGACGCTGTTACAAGCAGCCAATCAAACACTCTTATTCTGGTCCTACGTCCCGTTATTCGCGCTCGTCGTTACTGCAATCGTATTTGCAGTCAAGATCTCCGTTGAGGTATTCCTTATCGTTATGCTTGATTACGTGTGCTTACGATCCTGTGTGCAGGAAGAGATCATTCAGCGTGACGATGGGATCAGGGAGGAGTATCGTGCATACATGCGCAAGATGCCCACCAGATTCATTCCGTATGTCTGGTGAGTTCCCGTTATGCTTGAGGTCGTTGGCTTGTCGTCGTCTGGATCCTTCCCTATGTATGTACGTCTTCTATACCTCCATACAATTGACATCGGCAATGACCTTGACGTCTTGCAATCTCGTGTCCTTTCTATTTTTCTCGGCCATCCTGGCAATCGAAATCCGTCGAGCTACTCATTTGCAGCACAATCATGGTAGCATCTCGACGAACGAGCATAATCACTACCCAAATAATGTCTCGTATTACTTCCTTTCTCGGCTGGCAGATGTCGTCTTGACGGGTAGGCTGATGACATCGGCTAGACCATCGTCACTCAGCGTAGTATTTCCACGTGCGCCGTCATTTAGGAGTCGCCACGATCCAACTAGAATCAGGGTCCGAGCCCCCGAACCGCTGTGCTGTGATCGATTTGATGCTAGGCCGTGATGGTTATGGTTTGATGTTGACTCATGTTTGTCTCCGTGGATGCAAAAGTGAGTTAGGGGTTATTCCTTCGCGCCTCCGTTTTTTCGATGTACGCCACACGTATTAGTACTAGAAACAACAAGACCTTAAAATCAAAGTCACCCGTGACGACACAACAACTCCGAGCTCCGAGAGTCGAAGAGCGCTACGGTTGCCGCCCTCCAGGAGCATACGCCTAACAGCATTTTATCACCCGGTATGTCTGTTCGGTATGTTAGCTGGCCAGACTGAACTCCTTCAAGAGTCATTTTAGCATGTCTTGAAGTACCCCCTTTCACCGGACGTCGATATCAATTCAGACACCGCTTTCAAGGCAAGTGTGAAAGGATTCCACTCGACCATGCTGACGTCGGCGAGTGTAGCAATTCACTGGTGTTTCTATTCAAGAATTTTACGCCCTTTGTGATATTTCGAACAAGAAATCAGGAAGCCGCAGTACGTCTCTCCCATGTTGCGCGTCGATCGGTTCACGCTTTAATTGACAGATTAAGCCACCCCTGGAAGAAAGGAGGTTGCATCACTGTGCAGTTCACGCAAACTATCCATCGAAATCTCCTGACGGAACTCTCATCCGAGATCGACCGTACACTCAGGCATCTCCCCATTGACGACAATACTGGTGCACACGGCACTCTGCTCGACTGTTATGTGATCCTAATTTATATTTCAAGACTCCGTATTCCGAGTTGTCGATGGACGAGATAGACGTCAAGCTTCGGGAAGCCCTGTCGAAAGTGAAAGCTGCGATCGCCGAGTCCACCAAGAGGATCTCCCCCAATCCGGATGCAACGCAACTTGAGAATGCCCCAATTACGCTCTCGATTGACTGGAACATCGTGGGGTTGTTCCTGAGATCCGCCGCCTATTTGATGGCCTTTAGACGTTACCAAACAACTTTCGTGGGTGCGACAATGAGCCTTTGGATCTCGCAGTGAATTAAACGCGACGACCGTTTTGGGAACCATGTACTCCGTATCCGCACTGCCCTATAATATGACTTGACCGGGGTATGCGATGAAGGCTTCTTATCACGAAGCCAGCGGTGTACTAGTGACCTGCATCAATGCAGGTATGCCGTCCGAACGACGCTCGCCCATTTCTGCGTGGATTCCTGTCCCACGCCATCTACGAGCGGGATTCTGACACCATGACACTTGTCTTCCCTCACCATGTTCTCCTCCAGCCAACTGCTCGAACTGCTCGTCGTGATCTGTACCATCGACCACTCTCGCTACGCCCTCGCAAAGATCGGCGACGCCCTGACCCTCGCGCGCGCGACGTCGGGGCCCGTCCGGCCCGACTCGATGCCGACGCGTGCGTCGGCGCTCATCACCCCGCTCCAGGGACTCGTCTATTTCTTGTTCCCGGCGGTCTACGTCCTGAGCGTCGTCGCGCAGGGGCTACACCAGCCCGCGTGGATGCAGGCGCTCGCGCTCCCCGACGCGGAGGTCACTGGCTGGAAGAACGCGCTCCGGCTCGGGGCGTGCGTCGCGAGCGTGGCACTCCAGACGCTCTCGGACGGGGTGTTTGCGCATCTGGGGGACCAGTTTCATCTGATCGGGGTGCGCTCTAGTGATTGGTGGTGGCGACAGCGGGCTGATGCAGCACAGCGGCGCGAGAAATCGAGGATCGTGCAGACGGGACCGTTTGCCTGGGTCCGTCATCCCCTCTATGCGTGCGTGGGCGTCTCCCCGAGTCGTTGGCAGGCCAGGCTGACGCGGCGCAGGCTCTCGCTGGTGCAAGTGGCCCTGTGGTCGCTCATGTTTTGGTCTTATGCGCCGCTCTTTGCAGTTGGCACCATCGCAGCGGTATACGCGGTGAAGATCTCTATCGAGGTAATCGTTCTCCGAACCAAGCGATGGGTATTCATACCGTCATAGGAGCAGGCCATTCTGCAAGACGACGCTGTCAAGGACGACTATCGGGCATATATGCGCAAAGTCCCCGCCAAACTCGTCCCGTTTGTCTGGTAGATGCGTAACAGATTGATGAGCGAGGACGTTCTGTCCCCAAGTACTAAGTGTACAGTGTGCCTTTTTGTTTGATTATAACATCTATGCTTTACCTGCTCTATTCCAAATCACGACGGCGGCATGAGCCGCAACAGCTTGTCCGCGTGCATCTCCCTCCGTCTTATCAGTTCTCCATGGGTCATGCTCGTCCTCAGATCCCACTCCATCTAACCAACGTCACCAAAAGCCCATAAATGACATAGATACGCACCTGCAACAGTTTGTCCGGCTGCCACGTCCGCGTCGGCACGTTCTCGAGCGCGACGTAGACCGCCGAGACAGACTCGCACTGAACAAGCTCCAGTTCGTTCTCCTTGAGAATCCCCAACGCGACGCGAAACAGGACGTCGGGCCCGTCGACGAGAAACACGTCCCACACCCGAAAGAGCGTCTACAGGGAAGTTAGTCCCGGCCACCACCCACGCACACAACGCACCTCGATCGGAAGACAATCTGTAAAGAGCGAGAGAAACCAGGAAAAGCAAATCGCGGCAAGGTCGACGCCCAGCGCGAGCAAGTGCGCATGGAGACGGGGCAACAGCTCTGCGACGTAATCGAGCAACACGAGCGGGCAGGCGCGCGAGGGCAACAACGAAGGTGCGAAAAAGTCCTCGGGGAGGATCCGCTCAACGAGCGCTGCGAGGACCCAAAAGGCTTCTTCCTCGTCGGCGTGGACGAGGAGGAGCGTCGAGGTGACGAGGTTCATGCCTTGGCAGTAGCCCACCGCGGGGTTACGTCTATATCGCGTGAGCAATGCACCGACGAGAGCGCGATGGCTTACCGGCTGTACGCCGTCAGTACGCGACGGAGCTTGACCACCCCCGCGCCGTCCCCCCCAAAAAACACATTCAGCGGCATCGTCCGCCCCACGTCCTTTTCAATCTCGTGCTCGACGGTGTCCTCGACGGTTAGCGCTAACAAGTCCCCAAACGATCCAGGCTCACGCATCTCGAGTCCCCCGCTACACTCGAGCCACAGCTTGGATCGGTATGCGAGGGGGATTCCCCCGCGGACGAGTCGGTCCAGATGGGCGCGTACGTCCCTGTTCGACGAGAGTCCAAGCTGGGCGAATCCGATGAGCCCCTCTGTATGCGCGAGCTCCTCTTCCTCGTCCGTCGTCCCGAGACCCCAAAACGCACCCGCTCCGGTCCCAGACCCGCTCGAGGACGACGGCGCAGGCTTGGTGGCGCGCGCGCGCTGTAGGTGTTTGAGAAAGGCGTCCCAGTCCTTACGCGCAGCGGCCTGCCGCTCGTCGTGAATCTTGGTCAAGTCTTCAAGGAGCACTCGGATCGTATTGGCGCATACATGCCGCGGGGTACTCGGCGTCACCGCGAGGACCGAGGACAGGTTCAGCGCGCTCTCGGGCGGGCGGTGTCTACGCGCGGTCGGCGAGGCTTGACCGTTATTGACCGTGGGCGGCGACGCGTCCTCGCCAGCATTCTTGCCATCGCACTCGCAGGGCCCCTTGATCACGTGCACAACGCCCTTGCCCGCGTCTTCTTCGTCCGACCACGAGTTGCTCTCCTTGCGATCCGCAATTTTGACCCCCGTCAAACACGCCGGGGCCGTGTTTCCGCACTCTTTCGCGCGCAGGAGTAGCAAGACGTCGTACTGCGACACGTCATAGATGAACCCATATCGGTCCGTGAGGGGCTGCTTGCCCGTGTCGTCGCGGTACACGCTGAACCGGGACGCGGCGAGCGGGATCGTAAACCGAAAGTCGGGCGCGGTGAGCGGGGTGTATTTGCGCGAGAGGTAGTGCGTGGGGGGCTTGGACATGGCAGGGATGATCGATTCCAGCGGAACTGAACCTGGCTTACGAACGACGGGCTGCGGTGTGGCCGCGTTGGGCTCTGCGTTGACCCTCGGCATGCCCTCGGGTCCGCCCGTCTGTTTGCGCTGCGGTTGGGGCATCAACGCGTTCAGAATTGGCGTGGTGAGCGAGGCCGTGATGAGCCCCGTACGCGACCGCGACTTGCGCACGACCTGGGTCTGGGCATTGAGTGCGCGTGAGAGGGACTCGGTCGCGCCCCCCTCGGCGGAACTCAGCGTCGCCCGCGCAACGACCTGCCCCTCGGCGCGCGCGTCCTTGCGCTCCCTGCGTTCCCGCTGTTTCGGCAATTCACGAAAGAGGATATGTTCGTCGCGTGCGGTCTGGACGAGGACGAGGGCGAGGCGGCGGATGAGCGGGGTGGCGTCGCGGCCTTGGTCGACGAGGATGCTGCCTGGGTCCGAGGTCATGACGCGTGTTGCATGGGCGATGGCGCGAAGGGAAGAACCTTGGGGAAGGCGTTTGTCGTCGACGAGCGTTGGAGATTGCATCGTGGACGTTTCCGTTCGGGGATCGGACGGGTCTGGCGACATCGCAAGCTGAGGGGCCGACGGGGCCGGCAGAGGGAGCGTGGTCGCCAGGACAGGCGAGGACGCGACGGACGGGGGCAGTCCGTCGTGAAAGGGAGGTGCCAACGAAGGCGTCGTCGGCGCCGTCTTGGCCCGTTTCGTGGAGACCGGAGCTACGGTGGGATTCAAGATGGAGATGCCCAGGGTCTCAAAGACGCTCTTGGCGTGCTTACGGCGGTAAGGGCGCAGTGAACCGCCCTCGATTTCTTCTTTGATGGGGAGATGGGGGTGTTTTGGCTTGCCTCTGTGGAGCCACGTCCCGACCCAGTCGCCGATGGAGGCTCTATCTTGTCTGGGATGGATATCGAGGGTATCATCCGCGGGAGGCGATTCCTTGACCATGGAGCCTGATGGACCGTCTGCCTCGCCGAGGAGCACCTGGTCTTCGAGTGCTTCTGTGAGCGACGTCTTCAAGGACTAGCTCACCGTCAACGGCGCATCAACAAACAGACCAGTGCGCACCGAAAAACTCTCTTGCCGCGTGACCCGATGCCGCCGCTCGTCATCGTCGGTAAAGACGGACTGAATGACCCGCCGCGCCACGTCTTGCTCCGAGGGTAAAAGCGTCTGCAGCAGGGTCTCAGCGCGGGACTTCCCCGCGCGCTGTTTTTCCTCGAGCAACTGCCGATCGTGCTCCAGCTCGAGACGGGCGCGGGAGAGGGCAGAAGACAGCGCGCGGAGGGCGGTGTGGTAGGGGTGTGAGCCCCCGTCGGCAAGCTGGGCGATGGCAGACTCGATGGCCTCGTCCGAGTACTCGTGCCATGGGTGGGCGAGGATGTGGTCGGCGGGCGCGGTGTCGACGACGAAGCGGGGGTGCGGGGACGACTGTGTGGGCGGGCGGCGGCGGCGTGGGGGGAGGTCGTCGGGCGAGAGGGGATGGAGCTGAACTGGAGGCATGAGGCGTGTGAGTCTGACAACGACCGCGATGTGGTTCACCAAACAAGACGCCCTCGCCGTGTCCAGGGAGGACAGGCAACGCTGCTGGGACGCCAGAGACGCCTATTTTGCCTGCCTCGACCGCGCCGGCGTCCTCGAGGCTGGCAAGGAAGGCACCGCATGTGCAACGCAACGGTCGCGCTACGAAGCCAGTTGCGCCAAAAGCTGGGCACGTCCCCCCGTCTCCGCTTCTGGGCAATACTGACTCGCCTCTAGATGGCGTACTTCAACAAGCGCCGTATCTTGGCGGAACAGCAAAAAGACCTGCTGGCACAGTCCAAGAAGTCATGATGCTGTGTTGATATTTCTCTCATGTCGTCTAAACCTGACTCAATTCGAACCCACTTCCCTTACCTTCGCTGATCCTGTATTTTGATGTCGATGTCCAGCGATGGCGCAACCGGTCGACCGTCATATCAACTCGAGTACTCGCTTGCCGGTCCATCCCTCCAAGCGCAGGCAGCAGAACATTCGAAGATTCGGTGATACAATGAAGAGATCTTGGGTCTACTTCCTCAGCATATATTCGCGTACGAGGCCGATTGCAGGAGGACTTTGATGGCAAAATGTAGATTGGTTCCCCGAAATATTCGAAGGCGAAGATATAGGACCGCCCACGCGGCTCCCATGGCCACTGTAAACCCCGACGCTATCATGCGCAACTAAACTATGCACAGGGACGTTCCGACCCGTATTGAACACTGCCTGTCACTTGCAGTTGCCCAATGCACTCGCTTTTCTGCGACGATGCGAGGATCGGGTGTTTCGAGTTCTGCGACACATCTATCAAGATGATATGAGAACGTCGACGTGTCACGCATAAAGTTCCCGGGAGGCCATTAGATCTCCCCATGGGGACACTAGGCTCTTACAGCGCAGGTCATCAAGACAGTGGTCACAGCCAGTGACCAGGGTATCTTAATTGATACCAATCCGATACAAACCAAGCCATGACTCCGATAAGGGTCAACGATTACTGCTGAGGGCCCAGGAACGACGTTGTGTACTTGAAACGGTGACGTTTCTTGTGCGCCAACTACACGTCGGTTAGTTCCCACTTCAGTCATCCCAATCGTGAGATGAGTGTCGGATAATGCCGCGCACATATAAACAAGTCGAACTTCAAGTGAACAGTTTTCTTCCCTCCCGCTATACTAACGATCGTTTGCAGACATCCAATCATGTCTTCCGACGAATTACAAGCCGTGGTAGGTACCATCCGGCAGAATGACTACATGATTGGTATACATATCTTCGTTTACGATCGGATTGACATGCAGTAACAACGCCATCAGTGGCTATCATCACTACCATCATATATGATTACGGTTTGTGATCCTTACTGACCTATATCCTAGATCGAGTACATATGGGTCAGCAATGGTCATTGTTCGAGTAATATATCTAATAAGACCACAGAGCAAACGCTGGACATGGGTTTCCACACTCTTCGTTTTTGTGTCGCCTTTTCGCCCCGTTTACATGATTCGCACTGAAATAAATGGTATTGCAGATTCGTTATTTTGGTCTTCTAAGCTTCCTGCAAGTAGTGGTCGTTGTTGAAGGCCTATGCTGAATACTAACTCGAAAACGCATTGCCAGAACTTATGTTCGGCACGTCTGCCCATTCAAACCCGAGGTTAATTCGAGCTGGACTCTCCGTTAAGTGGGAAGCGGCTTCCTACCTGGTAACGCAAAGGTACGCATTCCCGGATGACAATGTCCTTATAGCGTTTGTACTAATGCAGACGTCTGCACATAGGCGTATGTACTCCTCTTGGCCTTGTCCTGAAGATTTCTTGACGCGGCTGATATGTACTAAACAGTTGTAAGGAGAGACTCGAAGTTTCCCCCTCTGCTCTAATCATAAACGCCTCCAAGGTCAAACAATTTATATCATCAGTACATGGACGTTCCTCGCGTTTTTTTGGAGCAACCGATCGTGAGTTCTTGTGTAGCTCACCTCTAAGAAAGTGTAGATTGTGATCGCGACTGCAGTTGTTATGATTCTTCGTGTGTGGGCACTATACAAACGATCAATGCTTGTCACTGGAGTTCTCCTGACATTATATTCCGTGGCGATCATCACCACTGTCGTCACTTGTGCCATCATTAGTATCCCGAAGAATGCGCCAGGTATGTACGTGTCATCTAGACCAATAGTACGCACCACTCACTCGCCGAACATAATCTCCATCGTTGACCAGCGGAAATTTACCAGGTATCAGACATTTCATTTTGCCTGGTGGAATCCACCGTACCCACATGGGTGAACACGGCTGTTGTTCTGCAAACTCTGCAAGGCGGGGTGTTGTGCGCCCTTACAACATTCCAAGTCGAAGCAATCGCTTGTGATGTACTGCGCGAGAAAAGGATGGCACCGCGCGAGACAAGGATGGCAACTGGATCAGTATGTGGGTCTCCTCGTCAAGCAAGGCACGCTATCTTTTCCTGGGTACGTTCTCTCATCCTTGGTCACTGCTGGGCTCATGGTCCCATCGCAGCATATTTCTACTCAACCTCATGAACGTGCTGACCATCTTCGGAAAGACTCCACGAGGTGGGTGGGCACTGCCATTGTTGCTCGCTCTGGGAAATGTGCCGATATACATCGGGAGGCCCACATACGTTTATGGCATTGCAAAGCTTCCTGGTGTCCATTAGTGGGCCAACCGGGAATTTGATATGTGACATATCGTCTGGAATAGAGGCCAGTAAGCAGATGTACACAGACGGGCTGCTCTGCTGGATAGACACTTGGATAGTAGTTATCATTATCTGGGGCTGCAGTAAGGAAGGCGATGCAGACACGCGGGAAACATGTCAGAGGGATTGACGAGGAGAAGATGGAGGGTGTGCCTTTTATATTGAGCCTGGGGGCTGGAAAGGAGACAGATGGAGCGGCGGGATGGCGGCGGGCAGGCAGCCCACTTTCAATCTCCGCCATGCCAACCACGGACCGGTGTGCTCGGTGAATCAACTGAAGACGTTCTCTGACTCTTGACAATTTGCCTCGAAGGGTCCGGGCAGACATGCTAGACTGAGCAGTGCCACAAAGGAGATACCCAAGGACGAGCGTGGCCGTAACCGAGGCATTCTCAATTTTCTCTACCAAACCAGAATTCTTTTGACCAGCCTCACCCGTTGCCTCATGCATCTCCCCGGTGGTCCATCTTCCTCAGCGCTGCTCGAAAAAAACAGCAGGGACAAAGGGAAGGCGGTCAGTTGCAGAGAAACAACAGCGCCGCGTAAGCCACATCGATGGAGTCTGTCAGGCGCGAGACCAACGTCCGCATGTACGTCTTCCCTTCTCTTACTGGGTTATATCGAATCGTGCCCCATTAACCATTCCTCGCTGGCATAGGCGTCCCATGACCATCTCATGTGTCTTATCTAGTACCGATATCATACTTGTTGGACGGCACATCACATCCCTACGCCGTCTGTCCGACGCTCAGATCCATCGACCAAGGACAGGGTGTGGGTTCATCGCACTCGACCTTGGACTGCAAAAGACCCTGCTTGGCACCCCATTTCACTCGTCACGTTGGGCATGTTATGTTTCATGGAAGCGACCGACTTGATGCTCATCATGTATCGTGTTTTATAGAGCAAAGGCTACCTTGATTGGTGTCTGATTTGATTTGAACCTTTTGAGATCACATTGTACGTATGAGGCCGGAGGCCCCGTGGATCGCAGCGGAAGAATGGCACGGTGGACAGCACAAAGAGCAAGGGACCTTAGGTAGGCATGTCTTTGCTTATGCAATCAAATTAGGATCGGGGTCTGACAAAGGCGCCGTGCTAGATGGAATTGGTGTGTCGTAGTATTGAAAGAGGGTTCGACCCCAGTAGTCACCTTCGTCTAGTCTCTTGGCTGTTGAGCTGGCCACATCTCCGCGGTAACTCTGCCACAACTTCCTGACACTTTGATTGATCCCGAGGATGGTGGCCGACGTGACTGCGACGAGGCCGTATATATATCTCTTATCTACCCCAAGCCACCTGGAAGTACATCCAGACACGATGTGTTTGGCAGGATTTGAATCGAGATTGTGGGTGCTTTGATAAGATGCCTATTTGTTCTGCGACATGCCAGTGATTGCCCCGTTTGCGGAAAGGACGTGGCCATCGAAGAACAGCCCCAGGAGGATCGCCTTCCTTGAGCAGCGACTATGAACTGCGACCCACCCTCCTTGCTGGATTCCCATGTAGTATGACATCCGGGCTATGGTAAGCGCTCATCCTGGTTCATGTGTCAAGCTCGAAATGACAAGAGGGTAGCGAGCAGTGAATGGGTGGCGCTCGAAATGTCCTGACGACGTCGGCAACGATACTTACATACTTACATGCTGTGCAGGCAAAGTCAGAAGACCACACGTAAGGTTCCTCCCCGCTCTTCCAATGCGAGTTCGCGAAGACGATGTTCACAACCAGTGGCATATCTTAGCTGACACAAATATAATATAAACCAGTCATAACTCTGGGAAGGGCCAAGCCTCGTGATTTATGCCTGGAGGCTCAGGGACGACGTTATGTACTTGTGAAACTGTGGCGTTTCTTATGCGGCGACCCCGCATCGGTGAGTTCTCGGTTCAATCATTCCAATAGCCCCGAATCAGGGCCGGTGACCACCACATATAAGCACATTAGATTTCACAGGGGTTCAAGGTAAACCGCTTTTGTTCCCTCCTGCACTGCCGATTGTTCTCAGAGATCCAAATCATGTCTTCTGACGAATTACAAGCCGTGGTAACTACCATTCGGCAGAATGACTACATGATTGGTATGCACATCTTCGTTTGCGATCAGATCGACATACAATGACAGCGCCATCAGTGGCTATCATCACTACCATTGCGTATGATTACGGTTTGTGATTTGAGTATTTTGTTTAGTATGTACTAACGTCCACACGCCTAGTACTTACTTTTCCGGTCGAGGTACGATAACACCAATCGTTACACACAAATTTACCTCGTTGGCCGGCATCTTAGATCGAGCACATATGGGTCAGCGATGACCATTGTTCAGGTGACATGTTTTTAACGAGACCACAGAACAAACCTTGGACATGGGTTTCCACACTTTTCGTTTTTGTTTGTCGCTCTCCCCACTAACATTCATATGCGTTATACAGAACTGAGTGTTATTGCAGATTCGTTATTTTGGTCTTCTAAATTTCCTGCAAGTAGCGGTTATTGTTGAGAGTCTATCCTGAATGCTAATTTGAAATGCATTGCTAGAACATTTGTGTTCGGTGCGTCTGCCATTCTAGCCCGAGGTTATTTGATTTGAGCTATACCCTCCCGCAAGTGGGAAGCGGTTTCCTACCTGGTGATGCAAACGTACGTATCTCGCGTTTCCAACGACTAGCGTGTGCACTAATGTGTCTCCACATAGACGTATGTATTCCTCTCAACCTCGTTCTTGGTATTTTTTGACATGGCTGATACGTACTAAATAGTTGTAAGCAGAGTCCCAAAACTTTTCTTTCTGCTCTAATTATAAATGCCCCCAAGGTCAAATAATCTACATCATTGATGCATGGACGTTCCTCGTATTTTTTGGAGCAGCCGATCGTGAGTTGCCGTGTAGCTCACCTCCCGGAAAGTGTACAACGTGATGGCGATTGCAGTTGTTATGATCCTTCGTGTGTGGGCAATGTATAAACGATCAAGGCTGGTCATTGGAGCTCTCCTGGCACTATATTCCGCAGTGATCGTTGCCACTATCCTCACTTGTGCCGTGGACAGTATCCTGAAGAATGTGCCAGGTATGTACGTACCATCTAACCAATACTATGCACTCACCTGCTGTATGTCGCCTCGATTGTTGTCCATCGTTCAGCGGAAATCTACCACATATCGAACGTTTCGTTTTGTGTGGTTGAATCTACTGTACTCACATGGGTGGACGTGGCTGTCATTTTGCAAATTGTGCAAGGTGGCGTGTTGTGCGTCCTTGCCATATTCAAAGTCGCAAAGCAGTCGCTGGCAATGTATCGGGAGAAACAAGGATGGCAAGTCAACCAATACATGGCTCTACTAACCAAGCAAGGCATGCTATCCTTTCTCGCGTACGTTCTCTCCCTCTTGGTCGTCACTGAGCTAATGGTATCGTCTCAGCATCTGTCTCCTCAATCTCCTCAATGTGCTGGCCATCGCTGGAAAGGCACCACGAGATGGATGGCCACTGCTGCTACTACTCGCATTGGGAAACGTGCCGATATACACGCAAACGCCCCGGTTCATACTGAGCATGCGGCAGATGTATGCGCGCGATGCGCAAGGTAGAGTGGTTGACACCGGGTTTGGCTTGGCCGACTCAACTTACAATGGTACTGTAACGACTATGGTGTTTGGAGATGTTGAGCAGAACCAAGAGTCAGAGGGTGCCGAAGAAATTCAGATGACGGTTTGGACAACTAGGGCAATGCATGGGCGGTAGCAGACTTGGTCCAGACATATCCAAAACATGGGAACATATGACGGTAGTCATTCGATGACTCGCTGTCATAGTTATGTATATCTCCAATTCACACCTTGGAGTGGATAGCATTTACGCGAGCATAAAAATCCCCTCACCTCTCACATGACTCGACCACTATGCGAATCGCTACATGGAAGTACCCAGCGGCTAGGTGTATCAAACACTGCTGCCTGTACCGATAGAAAGTACCAGACACAGTCCCAGTTGACTCGACCTGCTCTCCATCTGTACCATCTCAACGTCCTCTGTTTTTTTGTTCACCTCTGGATCCGCGAATGCGATCATACTAGTCTCGGTCGTGTCGTAGCCAGACGACAAGCCAAACCCGGTGTCGATCGCGCCACTACCCAGAACGTCCTGCGCATACAACTCTCGCATGCTCAGAATGAATCGAGGGGTCAGGGTGAACACGGTCACTGTTGCGATAACGAACAACGCTACTGACCACCAGCCTGCCATCGCGAAACTTCCAGACATGGCCACGGCCAATACGTTGACAATGGCGAGCAGAAGGATGCTGTACAGGTTATCGTCAGCGAACCAGTAATTCGTTTCAGGTGGTAGCAAAGGACGGGAGAGGGAATCGATGGAACGTACGCAAAGAAGTAGACGATACCCTGCTTGATGAATAGATTCATGTACTGATTGATTTGCCATCGTCCCACCGCCTCGTACATTTGCAGCGATTGTCTCACGCACTGGGCGATCACTAAGCCACACAAGACCGTACTGTGTATCACTTGCAGCGCGGAGGCCACTATCATCCAAACGGGAGAAGTGGTCTGCCATGTGCAGAATGACAGATTGAATACACGGACGCTGCTCACTGTATAGTGGATAAGCTGAGTTAGCGTAATATATCTGTGGCCAGCCAATAGCTACGTACTCCACAAGTTCCTCGGATTGTTGTAGAAGACACCAGCAACAAGGTAGAAAATCATCTCCAGGGAAAACAACGCGAGGAGAGTGCAGAGCAGTTGCCTAGACCGATTGTACACTGCCCATACGCGCAGGATCATGGTGACTACATGTGAAGTCAAAGTTCAATTATTCCTAAAATTGGTCGCGCAAAACTCACAGTCGGCTGCACCAATAAAAAGATAAAATGACCATGAATAAGTGATAAATATGATTTGACCTTGAAAACGACTGAGTGAAATGGACACGGGAAACTACAGGTAGGGTCGATGAGCTCACATCTATGCGTCAGTTATCACGATGCTGCACCGATTTGGAAAGAATGAATACTGACGTCTATGAGTGCATATTTAATCTCATCAGACATCCAAGTCAGTGGGGAATACCTTTACAGAACCAGGTATGAAGCTACTTCCCACTTTAAACGGTCACAATTCTATCAGCATGACATTTCAATGGGAAACATACGGAGAGAACGGATTCTATAAACCGTCTGGTATGAGCATTCGTCCTGTGTCTGCAGTGAACAACTCACACAATGTTGTAAAGACCTGCATAACGAACCTATAAATAGTTGGTTGCAGGACGTGACAGTGGACTCAGGAGAATACATACGAGAAAGAATGAGGTGGACACCCGAGTCCAGGGTCTGGCCTGCAATCATATCAGGCGCGCTGGCACCGCTAAACAGGTATTGCCTGACCCAAATGTATTCGACCTAGTAGTACGCAGTTTACCAGTAAGAAAAGCTTCGCATACATGACGGTGGGTGACCATACCTCATCGGAAAATTGGAGGACTGACAATCATCGTAGGTGTCGCTACATCGTACTTGAATAACACGGGCTCACCGTAATCATACCCAACAGCGGTAAGCACAGCCACTGCAAGGAAGTTGTGATGCTGATCGCTGCTTAGAGCGAGGACGAACATACTGGATGTATAATTGTTCTGAAAAACGCTTGTCAGAACGGTCAGTTGTGTAGAGGACATGGTCTTGACGAGGAGCGAGGAAGTTGCGAGGCTGAGCGAAAGGAGGAGCTTGTGCCCCCTCCTTGATCACCACCTCGGTTTATAAGCGCGGAACTCGTGTTGTTCAGGTTGTTATGGCCGATCTCTGTGTATAACGTTATGGGTGGAGCAATAATCAAATTCTCGGGCGATATATGGAGACCGAAGTTCGTCTGGACACTTGGATGCTGGCCCGGGATATCCAGTGCGAACTAGACCAGTAATATAGACGAGCATCGGGGTCTACGTGCTAACATCAGCGTTCGTGACTAGATAGATGTAGACAGTCACCGGTAAGTACGTTGCGCATTTAGATTCTATGGAAACCACCATCCCGCAATGCGACCAAGATTGGGATGATCGTTGGATGACACTTGTCCTAAATGCAGCTATATGACAGAACACGAAGCGTGAACTATTCCTTATTGGTGCACAAAGCGTGGCAACCAGCAGAAGGGCGCAACTTGAACTTGACACTTTGATAATGATAACGACGAAAACGGCTCTGACTGACAAATAATTCCTGTCTCAAATTGTCATTGGTAAACGGATTCCGGAACTTGGGGCTGGTATCCCAGGTGAACGCTTATATATCCGGGTCAAAGGCGACTGCTACCACCATAGTGTTCTGATTCACTGTCATGAAGTTGGTAATATGTATCCAGGAATGAGCGCGTGTCGGGCGAAGTGCAGTGAACTCGTACCGATGAACCACGGGAAAAAATCACATTTAAGTTTCCGCGTACCTATGCAATGAAGTTCCGAGAGTGCAAACGTTCCTGTATCTGTAACCAGGACCTGTCAGTGCCTCGACCGCCCACTATCCTTACCAGAGTGATCGTTCAAATGAACATCCGAACCAAATCATTGTGCCGGCGGTCACATAATCACGTCGCATTCACGGATGCCAACGACGCCGAGTTTGTTTGGACGGCCTTTCGACGGAAAGTCAAGATTCAGTCCTCGAGCTCGACGCTCGTGCCTCAACCGCCTGCGCAGCTGGACCTTCTGTCTTGGGCGGTGTGAGAGTCTCCTTCACACTTAACTCGCGAGGACAGTCAACAGAAAGCTTGAATTGTGTCCAATACAAACACTTCTGTTGCTTGGCAGTGACTAGAGCGGCCGGGGAGAGAACAACATCCCCATCCTTAAAGGGACAGCCGCTGCCATTCTGTGGACACGCATACCCCGGGCCCAGAGTGCAAAATTTGGACTCACTAGCGTTTTTTTTTCAATAAAAGTGTAGTGACGCATATACTTCAAGACGACAGAGCGGACGTATATGCACACGTTGGTCTTGCGCCTGACGGTCATCACCCGAGGCAGATAAGCGCGAGGCCGTTCAAAGTGACTGCATCATTTTCCCAGGCTTTCCCCAGATATTCAAGTTGACATCACTAGCACAAGCACTCTTCCTAC